>KN716271.1:129639-170371 GCA_000816705.1 Dictyocaulus viviparus | reverse complement strand
TTGTAGTATATATATATATATATATATATATATATATACTACAACAAAAATTCCTGAAGTGTGTGTTTTCAAATTTTTCGCGTATTCTCAAAGTGTCGACTCAATAAGCGCATAATTAAGAATGTGTAGTGAAGTCAGTGAAATTATGAACATGCTAACAAGCAACTTATGCAGCATTACTGCTTCCAACAATTCATTTTTTCTGTCGATATTCACGTCGGCAAGGATTTCTTTGTACGTATAATTTTTTTTTCAATTATAAAGCCTTTGTTATTTATTGCAAGGCGGCTTCTTGATGATGTATAACTTTGGATAACTCTTATTCTCTTATAGCTTTATTAAAACTTGATCAATTTCTGCATGTTCGTAATGCTGTTTGAATGAATAACAATTGCCTAGCAATTAACACATCAAATTTCCAGCAGCTTGAAGGCAGCAGCATAATGTGTTACCTATGTTGGTTTCCATGGTTTTTATTGCCAGTCATATTTTAGAAGGGATTCGAGGCGGTTGTTCTCAAGAGGGTTTTCGAGTGTTTTACGTTTCCGTGGATTGGAAAAGTTTAAAATAAAACTTTTGATTTCTCATGTCATTGTGGGATGCTAATAAATCTCCTAAATTAGTTCCGGTTATTACTTTTTAAGCTTTTTTTTGTTGGTATTTTTTGTTTCTACCTCATTAAACTTAAGTCTACAACTAAGGTTGTGTTGCAGTATGATCGCACATAACTCAACCCTTTACTTCCAGCATCATTTTCTTCTCGCCGTTAAACTGCGTTGTGATGTTCCCAATTTGACTAGGTGTTCATTTTAGAATAACTCATAGTCTTTAATGAATCTGTTTTGGATTATTTTCATTAGCTTCATCGATTGCTAATGAGCAGTTGATGAAATCAACTTTTTTACGTCGTGTCTGGAGACGAATTTAGGCCAGATGAAGAGATAAGATCTTTTATGAGTCATCAAGAGGTGTATTCTGTGGCTGTATAACAGTCTAAGTCAACAAAATTTCGCGTAGGGATCTTTTCTTAATGAACCTCAAATGAACTTTATTTAAGCTCTCTTACGTCGATCCTTTTGTACGTGATCTCCTTTTAGGATATTCCATGAAATTTAATTCGGTGTTTGGTCTTAGGAAACAAATTAGCATTGCGAGAGGCTTTTCCATCGTGGTAATAAATGAGATCTAACGATATCGTCTAAATGACTTGATATATTTTGCCATTCTCGTTGTATAATTCAGTGTGACGCTATCTATTTTTTTAGTTTTTCACTATCAAAATATTGTCAAAATATCGCTCTTCGTTGCGTTTTTTTGCCTTTTTATCACTTCCTATCCCATAGGTCATAATGAGTAATTTGTGATTTTTTTCACATTTGATACTGTGGTGGCAGTGTTGAAATAATGCGTTTCCGTTTCTTGATCATCAAAAGGATCGACAATATATGCGATCTTTGTGTTTGAGTTGCTGATTAGGATTATTTTGATTATATCATATCTTAAAGGAAGATGATGCTCCCCGCCTCATTTCTACCGAAATTTTGACCAGTGGAATCAATAAAAATTCGTGCTATCCTCAAAATTAACGGATTCTTTTAAAAAAATGTCTCACTTGGAGTGCGGTTGCATGCAACTGCGATTTTGTTGATGAGATTGCGATGAGAGTTTTAATCTGAGGATTCAAAATAGCATTTATGCTGTATAAAACTTGTATTAAACTAATTCTTATGTGTTTCCTGTCTTTCATTTTAAGTAAGACATGTTCTGGTTATTCCATTCTATCTAGTCGCTAATGTGAGGGAATAATGTAATGGAGAGGTAAATAACGAAAATGCTATTTTTAAAAATGCACTCATTAGCTTATGATCGAATCGTTAGGATGACTCATCTTAACGATTTGATTTGAATCATTTGACGATCGTGAAGTTTCAGTTTCGTTCGTTCTTGTGTTGCATTTTACCATATTGGATTTGATGTCCAAAATCCGATGTTGCAATTGAAGGCTATTTGTCTTTTGTGCTAACGCTGTATTTTCTTATTTTTTTATTCATTAAGTGAGCAATTAGTTATTCCATGTTACATGTTTCATTCACATAGATATTTGTATTTGTTGTGTTGTACACGGGTGTTTAAATTTTGACTAGGTTTAGCAGCATACTTCTTCATTTTCTTTTCTTATAAAAGTGATCTTTTTTAAAATAACACTTTTCTGTACCATGAAATTGTCCGACCATTTAAGGTGGTGTCTTGTGCGTTTTCATTAGACTGTCGTTGGGTGTCGATCTGTACAAATCATGGAACCTGTCATGTTTATGCCATTAGTCCTTATGGTGGTAAACCGTCACGTCGAACACATGGCGAGCATTTCACGAATAAGTGAGTTTTTCTCCAACCAAAATGTTAGGTCTCTTTTTTCTCGTTCTCATAAAGATTTTTGCGTACAGTCGATTGGTTAGATGTTAGTATTACTTGTTCATACTATACTACTTTGCAGGGACTCGCGCTTTCTTCGTTCAGCAGGATTAGCTGGAGGTGTTGACACGCAGACTGTGCTTCCCCTACGTACTCGCAGTCATAGTGGGACCATCCCATTGTTTCGGTATGTTCTATAGCAAATGATTTTTGCAAAAACCTTATTATACCAATGAGTAGATTTTTTTAAAGTATTTTCATTCTCAGTGAACATCCGTGCACTTGGAATCGTGCAGTGGTTCGCTCGACGGCAAATCCTAGAATCGGACCATATCCACCAACTGTACTGCTTGATTCGGTGAAGAAGATAAGGGTATGTGAACCATTTAGTGATCATTGTAAATTAAATAATTTTCCTGACCATCCATATATTTCTGCATAACAATCCTAGTAAGCTAGAGGCTTATTCGAAAAGTAGGTTATTTGAATCAGTAGCTAGTATTTGCAATTGTATAGGCCTATTTCAGTCACAGTTAAGTGCGACAAATCTAATTGCAATTGGTAAGGACTTGGCACCTCTTGCGTTAGCGGCTGTTGGCTCTAGTAGTAGCTCAAGACGCCGAGCGAACGTAGAGTTGACACGTTTCTCGCTAGTCTTTTCAAGTCGTACGGCGTCTGTACTTCGTTCGCCATCACTTTTGATAGCAAGTGCTGACGGTGGGGTAGTTTGCGAATATGAACTGCATCCTCATGGTCTCACTTCGACAAATTGCGAGGAGCCGCCGGAAATTGACATTACTCCCTTGTCTATGTGGACATTGCAAAGGTATGATATCATCAATTTTAACACCTCTATTCTTAATCAATCGTTACTAATCATTGTATTACAACAAGCAGTTATCATGGAATTTTGACAACTTTTTCGCGAACTGAGACTGTGATGGAGGGATTTTGTTTTTAGAACAAAAAACAACGCAGACATGCCGCCACCCTTACATCCAGGTAGTCCGCTCTTAACGTGGTTGGCTCCTGTGAAATCTCGATCTCGTGTCACGCATGAGCCGGACACGTGGATATCGCAAGTAGAGGTGAAAGCATTAAATACTCAATACATTCAATATTGCTGTTATGTAATGTTCATGTAGGTGTGCACGTATTCTGGTCCTCATCGTCGTTTATGGATGGGCCCGCAATTCAAATTCTTTGAATATCGAGAGGAGAATAGCAGTGCTGAACTGGTTGGTAATGACATTTTTGCTTCAATCTCATTATCGAGAACTAGCATGATCTTAGTTATTCAAAGCAACATGTTCTGTGTATTTAAGATGACACCATCTGAGTCACGGCACTCTCTCTCGTCGATTAAATCTGTTCCAGTTGTAATAGGAGGTAAGGTGCTAATCTCAAATATTTATATATAGTCTCGATGTAGGAAGCTGCAGTATAGCTCGCTTTCTTGGTTGAAATTTTTACTTGTACCCTTTTTTATCTGCAGCAATTTATACTGGCAATCAAAAGGCGGAGTAGTATTTCTTTTTCTCGAAAGTTTTCTTCCAAAATTTATTTCATGAAGCTTGTTCAGCTAATTTTCTTGATTTCTGTCTTGTATGTTACAATGAAAAGTGTGCATGAAGTCGAATATTTTTATTTGACGTTATTTTTCACTGCTACATTACGTTAGTAGTATTACTGAAAACATGACTCCTGCTTGTAGGACGTTCATGTAAGATGTCTTTTTTCCCCATAATATGATCTTTTGGCGATATCCAGGCGATATGTATGTTATCCTGGAACTTTCGTCGTAAAGGTAGGCTCACAAAATCAAAGGCAGTCTATTGGTCAAGATCTTACGGTTTTTTAATGTACAGCAATATGTTAATAATGTGTATTAGATTTAATCATTTGATCTGATTAATTTCCATAATAACTATGCTTCAGGTGCTGGAAGTAGCTGTTCAAATAGCGAAGCAACGCGTATTGAGTGTGGTTCATGGGCGAGTGAAGTGTCAGTGTCTATGGGTGATTCTATAAATGCAAGTGGCGATATTACCGTTCAAATTGCTGATGCGATGCGAGATCTTGAAATAGAAGAACAGGTGTGATTTTCTAATATATTCCATTTCATTGGGTGTTGTTTGTAGAATACGCTGACCTTCTCATTTATTTTTGTTTATTCCATTTTTCTCATAAGTGAAAATCTTCGATTCATTAACTTATGCATTTACTCAGATTTTACCATTGAAGTGACTGATCATATAATTGATTTTGTATGTTCTCAGTAGTTAATCTTATTACTAAACATTTTTTCCAGCAGGGATCAGGTGAAGTGTTTTTCGATACTTCTCCTGGGATCAGAAGAAAATCATTGAAAACACAGACTGTTGTTGATGAAGAAGATCTCGACTTCGACGATTTTAGATAGAACAACGGTACTGGAACATATTGCAACCGGCTTTTCTTTTTCTATAGTGGCTTGGTTTTGTTTTATACACGTGTATAGGCACATTAGTTTTAGTGTGAGATTCTAGTTTTGCACGCTTTGATGATAATTATTCTGACATTGTACATAGTAAAACCATTTGCCTAAGTTTGATTTTTATTCAATGTAAAACCTATGTACATAACTGTATAGTACTGCCATCAAGAATATAAGTGTTACTCGCTTCATTATTCTTGTTTTTCCAAAATACGTGCACAATCAATTTGTTTCCGTAGCCTAGCGCTATGTTTAGGGCAGTGCCCGTAATGTTGGTGAAAATTGTTTTAGAGGGGAATTTTTTTTTTTGCTTATTATTATTTCATACTTCTGTGGACACATTTGTAAGCTTGACAGTACATAATTGTGTGTAATGTGATAATTATCCAGGTTTTTATAGTATTTATTAGCATTGTGCTTCACGTAGATTGATGGATTTCGTTTCTATCTTTGTAATTTTCCTTCCATGTTCTTAACGTTCCTGTTTATGTTTATGTTCTTAACATTTAACTGTTAGATCTAGCCATATGCATATAGGTGATAAACATCAGTTGATAATTGCTTTATTTTTGGAATGTTTCAAGTCATAACTAGGTTTATCAATTCGATATTGAAAAACACGGTGCGTTAATCCAGCTTCTTTTTGTGTACGGTGTTTTTTTTTCGCATGATATGTGTGTTTAAATGCGACGTTGAGCGTTGTATTATCACGATGTTCACGAAAAAAATGAATATTATTTTTTCTACATGTATACAAAGGCACTTCATCATTACGTTTAACACGAAATAAGAGTTAAAAAACTCGTTCTTGTGGGATAATTAGTTTCGTTAAACACAACATTACATTTAAATTGGAAAATCGGATTGTTTACCAGAGTATAAATGTTGGATGGACCTCGTACCTTTCAATGGCGAGGTGCCGCAGTGACACACAAGCCATTCGTGTTCGTGGCCACCCTAATGTCCACCAGGGTTATTTTTCAGATCTTAAAACTTTAACCCATTCAGTACTATTTTACAGAAATAATTTTTCGAATAGAGGTCGTGTAGCGCGGTGTTAAGAGGACTCGCAATAATACATAAGTTCGAGCCTTTACCCACGCAAACCAAGCCCTCCGTCCCTTGAGATACGTTTAATAATTTAATTACCTTCAGGGTAATCTGCTGAGACAAGTAGGAAGACTTCGTGAAAGGCCGGTCATCTCAGGCTAAGGTAGAAACTGCTTGAATTCAAACCCCATGAAATAGTGAAGAGAAGGGACGCGTGGCATATCTTCAAAGAAGAATAGAATAAGCCAGTAGTCGTCCTTTGATCCTCTAGATAGCTAGAAGAGAAGGGACGTGTGGCATATCTTCAAAGAAGAATAGAATAAGCCAGTAGTCGTCCTTTAATCCTCTAGATAGCTAGATATTACTGTTTGAAACGTAGTATGCTATGTAAGGCAGGGCATGTTACGAAGCCTGTGTTGATCAACCAACCAATTCAACAAGAAAGTAAACTTGGTAGTACTCAGTGTTAATCTTCGACAAGTACTGTTAATAGTATTCAGTGTTAATCTTCGACTAATATTAGCACTGATTACATAAATAGTTTTTCATATTAATGTAACATTAGTTATCAAAACAAGAAAGACAGAATAAAATCGTTACAAAGAAGATACAAATGAAAAACATGGCAAAAACATAATTCATCAGTTGTCTCATAAAATACAAGACTATTACCAGTACATCAAAATACTACATTTATAATGAACTGACATGCTATGAGCTTTTCTTCATTGCAATTACTTTCAAATCCATAAGACTGAGGTCTAAATCTATTCTAAATCCTATTTAGGAAAAGAATCTTAAAAATATACGGAGACGTTATCATCTAAAATACGATATTGGTTCGATACATTATCATCACACCCGTTTTCAGAACTTTTTACAATCTGCTCTTATTGCGATCGTATGCAACCTTTAATTTTAGATTTTGATTTCGATTATTTTGTTTTGTTCCTTTAATTTCTAACTTTTTTTCGTTACTTATTTTTGGGGTGATTCTTAGCAATATGTCAGTTTTTTTAATTGATGTTTAGTAGCTATTGTACTGGAAGTGACTTATTGTTGTTTTTTTGACTACCTTACTACAAGAGTTGATAGGTCCGTTTGGTCAAAGACATGCTTCTCAGAAATTTCGAGACAAATTTACGTGTTTAAATGTATACAGTTTTACTGTTCGAAATACATATGGTCTTTGGGTTGTCTCATAAGAGTATTTTAAGATGATTATCCGATTCCATCCATCTGCTAGTTCACTGCTATCAAGTCTTGTAGTCAGCACTCCTTTTGGAACACAACGAGCTTTCGTGCATCATCATATGGAACGAGAAGACCTAGCTAGGTTTTTAGGTATCAAGCGATCCAATAAAGCACGTTCCAATCGAAACACTCATGTGAATGAAAAGATTTTTAGAAAGGTATGTCATGAACGTGGTAGTTTTTTGTATTCCACGCAAATTAACTTGTTTGAGGAATCATTGTTTTAGCAAAGATCTATGAAATGTCCTAAAATGTGCTGTTTCTATTATATTATATTCCATATCCTGTATTCTGAGTCTTGGGAACATTTGACCTATGAATTTTTGATAGTATTATTTGCAATAAACGTATAAACACAATAGAATGCTTAGTTTGATAATTAAGTCGAATTTTGAATGTCTTCTCAATAGAGCCAGCGAACGGAGGCGCAATATCGTTTGTGATTAAGGAGATCAAATCACTTTATTATTATTTTATTTATCATTATTATTATTTTATTATGTTTATTATTTTTTTATTAAATTGCAGTAGTATATTCTCATCTTTTTCTGTGAGACTAAATGATCATCCTTTATTCAAACGCAGTGCTCATAAATGGCTATTATCAACCCAATATTTTTACTGATTATATTAGTGTTGGAAATGAACATGTCTTCAAATAGAAGCAAATTAGTGTTGTTTCATAGAAGTTGATCGCTTATCAATTGTAAATGTGTCATGGGTTAAAACTGATGGAACTTGTAGATGCGATTAATGTATTTATTAGAGTAGATTATTTATTTATTTATCAAGGCATAATGTACTTCGTGAATACACAGAAAAAAATAAATTACATGTTTATGAAAAAATCCAAGATTTTTAAAGTTACGTGGAAAGAAAACTATTACCATGCAACTACCTGATGATGAGGAAAGACGACGTCATGACAGTTTAACACCATCACAGCTACGCATTGAGCTGCTTCGTAAAGGCATAAATCCGTATAAGGAGGTTCAACCACGTATATGGCAAGAATCGCAAATATCAATACAGTCTTTCTGTAGGTTTTCTTTTGCAATCATTATTGCAATTTAACTTTGTTTCATCTTCTGTGCTTCATATCCCATCTCTTCATTTAACTAATTCAGATGGCGTAATCGACCCTTTTGTAACTCTTGAAGAGACTTTGCCGATATTCAGTGGAGGTGTTGAAGGGATGAAATTGAAAGGAGAAGAATTGAAAGTGACGATTTGGATTTTTTAAATTTTTCCTATTTATATTTTTCTATATGGACATTCAAAGCACATTTTGTTGTGTTTTAGCAACGATTACTTCATCGATATCATAATTGGAGAAACGGCACTAGCAGAATTAGAAAGAAAGAAGGTTTTGAGAAATTCGATGCCAGGGTACTGTTTTTTGGAGCGTTATGTATTCTGTATTGCAATCAGTCTTGCAGGCGTTTGGTTCTACAGCTGACCTGATTTACGAGCAAGCTCATCAAGCGCTCATGAATAGAGACAAAACTGCTTTACACAAATACATTACAGAACATGCATATAGTGTAAGTTGTCAGTTAGACTCCAGTCGTTTTTGCAAAGTAATTCTCCTCTCATACAGAAAATGTGGCCCGACGTAGAAAATGGTTCGGTTGTATGGGATCTTGTAGAAAGATTAGAACCAAGTACGGTGAGTTATTGAACGATGTATTGCTGTTGAAATTTATTTTTTCATCAACTGAAGTGAATTGGATTTCGACAGATGTTTAGGTCGTGTCTGTCCGTTGCCTTGATTATCCATACAAGTCAGGTAATGACATTGCTCAATTGACGGTTCGAATGCATAGCAAACAGGTGAGACTTCTTTGAAACAGTTCCTTGCAACGTTGTCGCATGTAACTTCTTTGGCCTTTGTAATGTAACCATTACTACAGAAATTGGCGATATACGACCGTTTCGGGCACTTGTTGTTGGGGTCCGAAACAGAGCCTCGTGAAGTTGTTGAATACGTAGTTTTTGAAAATCATATAGCAGTCATAGATGGAACATGGCGGTTACATGACAAAGTATATCCCAAATGGGTTGCACCGAAACAAGGAGTGCTAACTACTTATGCTCTTGGTATGTTACACATTAGCATGTGAATATATGTAGTTTTATATGGAATAACAATTGGTTTCGTAGTATTCATTGGCTTTCCGAATTTGAAGTAACTCCGTTTTATAAGTTAATGCTAACATGCAACTTATTTATAATATTAATAATTCTTTTGTATCATTGGTACTTCTTATATGAGTCCTACTTCAGATGAGGCTAGTGGGCAATCTCGATCTAGTCAATCCTCGAATCTCCCATTACGTATAGAAGAAATGGAAAAACAACGGAAGAAAGACGAAGAACATTCGAAAGAACTTGAGGATCATAACTGAATTTTTTTGGTATATTCTCTTCTGATTTGTTTTGCCAAATTTTCGAATTTGATGATTTTTCCCTATTCAGAAGTAGGTTTTCCGAGTTGTGTATCGAAATTTGTTGGAACATAAAGTTCATACATGAATGCTCTACATGGCTTTATATGTACTTTCACATCAAAAATACTTAAAGGGCTTCTATACTTAATGCAACATTTGTTCATTACTTATGACTAATTATATAATGATTGTATGTTTCTTTCAATATGACAGTTCCAGTCTGAATCTTTTGAGGTAAACAATGTCTTCTGGTGTTGTAGTTCCAAAAAAGGAGAATGTCAATGAAAAGGTAACGGGAACAAGGTGTTTATTCATGTCAGATTAGTAACATGTGATTATATTAGTGTATGACATGATTTAGATTAAAAAAGCCATTGATGACGAAGAATTTGAAGAATTCCCAGTTCAGGTGAGATTTTTTACTGCTTCATTTTTTGCGCTATACGCTGCTTGCTCAATCAGGAATGGGCGGAGAAGGCACAAGACGGAGACGATGATGAGGTTAACGTGTGGGAAGACAACTGGGATGATGAGACTCATGAAAGTGACTTTTCTAAGCAATTAAAGTAAGTTCATTGGAACTTAGATTTGAGTAGTAAAGAATGAAGCATTTCTTCCAGGGAAGAATTGTCCAAGAGTGGAGCCATGTCATGAGACTTTAAAATGAAGTGCTGTATGATTTGAATGCTCCGATATGTATGATTTGAAACCAGATAGATCTTATTGTATGCCAAGTTTCCTGGCTTTATCTCTTCTTCAACTCATAGTATAGTTTGAATAAAAAGTTTATTTTGAAGAACAGTATTCCATTGAAATAAGAACACACAATGATGAGATCACTAGAGAATAATGCACGGGAATTTCAATTTTTAGAACACAATCATGAACTACGCTACAAGTAAGTTAACAAGGACAAAAGAATTGGGATGCGACAGACAATGTATTAAATATTATTATAAATGGTTGCTTAGACAGATTTCATATTAAGCCTTGACAATCATTGATGATTCTTTTAGTTTGCATCAGTTGAGGTACTGTATGATCCTACATAACAACATTTGATTCACATTAGTTCAGAGCACAATCTTCCTCCTATATAAGCATGGAAGGAGCAGTGATTATTAGGAATTCGGCAAATGTTTAAGCGAAATAATTAAATTACTTTAATATACAGCTACTCTTACCGAGTGGTGGTTACTAGTGGTTTGGCCTCGTGATGAACATTAGATTATTTTACTGCCTGTACCGTAAAGCCCGTATACAACTGCACCGATAATACACTGCACTCCTGTGATGGCGAACACGTATGACCAATTATTGTTGGTAGCGTCAAGAATATGACCAGCAATATATACACCGATAAAACCCGTAATTGAACCACATGCGTTGAAGATACCTTGAAAATCGGACGTACAAGTATTGCTGCATGGTTAGCACCGATTTATCACTTTTATATTTAAGTGCTATATAAAAAATCATCATGACAAATATGTGCAATTAGATGGGTCAGGTAGTTTTGCACACGATCAAGCGATTTTCCTATCAAAGCAGGATGTCTGATAATCATACAAATAAATCTAAATTCAGAGCATTTGTGTAATCTGATGTTAATATTATAATGGCGGTGTTTGAATGAAAGCTGTTCATACTACTTGGGAAGACCAGTCTGTTGCCGAAGCAATGCTGGTTACCTTCCTGGATTATTCTGAGACTAATACACCGACACATGAGGAATGGAAGGATTAGTTGTGTCGGAGCCACATTTCAAACCGTGTATATACAATCAAATTCGTGTGTTGTGCTGTATAAATCTGTTGCATACCAAAAACTGCTCCGGTGTGATGTGGAGCGAAGTCGTGCGGATTTACAGACACACCACCATGATGTAGCCCTCGGCATGCCATCGCTAACGTAAATAACGAGAGAGCTGATGTGAACGATGCTGTATATGGCACAGCGAATAGACACCAAGCCACTCCTAGTAGAGAGATACCCTGAAATAAGTATGTGCTTCAAATGTAATAATAACTAAGAATAACGCTAAATGTTTACAATGAATAAAACTATTATAACCAAATTTTGGAATATTTTTATCTACCTCCATCAACTTTCTAGTGGTAGTCATCGATCGGCCAGAATTCAGTAATCGAGTGGCAACTAGAGGCGCAAGTATTGACGTAATTAAAATCGAAACGTTGGGGACAACATTATAGACAATACCCTAAATCAGATACGAAACAAATGTGCAAACATAAACGTGAAAAATTAATATTACGATTGACAATGTTGAAGAGCTGTTTGACACATTTGGTGAAAATTTCAAATTATGTCACCGCTTTTAAGATGTTATACGAATACCTGAGCTTTAGGAAATGTGTCGTGAAAGTAGCTGGGCAACCAACTGAACATAGTATAATATGCATTACCACCAGCATACTGAGCGACGGCAGCAGCCCTGAAGCGACTTTCTTTGCTATCAATCAGTATTAACTATTATGCACTACGAGAAAAATTTCAACATGTATGTACAAGAAAAGTTTTTGATTTTGAGCATAGAAGTTCTAATATATTGAATACTACTAGAATTAAGCTTAAACATACAATGTCATTAACTATATACAGAATTACAGTATCGAAGTGAATAGAAAAAAATCAGGAGAACTATTTTTCTTAACAAATTATATTAACAATATCTAAACTTAGTACAAATAGAACACTCCTCAGTTATAGTTTCAAATAGAACTTAAGAAAATATTTTGACAAATACCATAAGATAACTGCAATACTACACGTTTTTGAGTGATCCATTAAATTTGGAACCTCACAAAGACTCAAACCCGTTTCTCGCAATAAGCGCTAGACTTCCTGTAAAAACGTACCAGAATGCAGGGTGTTGAAAGAGGGCTTTCCATGGAACTGTGGCGGATGCTATGGTTATACCAGGAATAGAATAGGAAGTAGCATCAGATTTCACCTAAAATTTCATCAAACAATCGAAAGAAGTGAAATCAAACCAAAGAAACACAAGAAGCTATTTTTCCTTTTTTCTCGGCACAAGATTAGAAGGATGAGATTATAAATGAAGTTAACAAAGAATACAAGGATTCCTCTGACTGGGTTTTCTCTTCGAATCAAATCTAGCGGCCATCAAATAAACATTTTGGTAAAATTCAATCTATGATTTAGTGACTTGAAAAAAGAATTCTCGAAATAATACAACATTTTTCTGTTCTCAGACCTTTTTGAGTAAATCTGCTTCAGACGTAGATGGACTGATTTGTTGTCTGTAATTTGAGCGTGTCAGCACGAAATGGAGGCACCAATACCAAAGTAGGGATAAGACACCTGCCACAAGAATTCACATAGAGAGCTAAAATTTAGTAGTAAAACATGTCAATCAACTACATATTGCCTTTTTTTAACAGGTCATGAATTTATTGATTATGATTATCATACATCGAGATCAGAAGGCACGACAACATATCCTTTTAATGCTTGTTACCACAAAGAGAATCTAAGTCTATAAAGAGTCTAATATCTGTTGATATATTCCCATTTCAGTAATTATAATCTCAATAAACAAACAATAGTCATTACAAAATAACCTGACTATGTGCAACCACTTACCGATAAAATGAAACATTGTTCTCCAGCCTACTTGGTCTAATAATAAAGATCCAAAAGAGCCTGCTAGAACTGTTCTAAAAACAATAATATTTTCAAAGGCAATCAATACGTTAATAATAAAGTGTAACAGCAGGTCCAATTAAAGTAGAAAACCTTAGAAATACAATGTTTCACTAAAATTTATATCATATTGGAATGACCTTCAAAGAACAATATTGTTCCTTCAATCACAACTGACTGATAAATCTTATTGATAGCTGGTCAATTTACTAACCCGCAATGCGATCCAGCCAGTATAATTCCAAAAACTCTTCCTTTATCAGTACCAGCTGACAGATGGCGTGCTACCATCGAAGCCATGGATGGTATATGAAACGCTGTATAATTCAAACATCACAATTTTATGATTGTGTATAGATTTTGTAGAATACGACTATACCTTGTGCTACTCCTGTAAATATTCGAATGAGAAGTAGAACAAGCAGAGGATACCCACTCCAATAGGCAAATTGGAAGAGTTGTGGAGTGAAAAACGTTAGAATAATCCAGCATAAGCTTGATACAGGCAAAACCTGATGAACTTAATTACGAAAAAAAAACTGAAAAATATACAACAAAGAAAGTAGTAAAGACAAGAATAAAATGAAACAATAAAAGTGCTGTTTCTTACATTTTCGCCACCATAAACGTCAGCAATCCAGCCAGCAAACAACTGTGTCAACGCGTAACCCCAGAAAAAACATGACAACACGGTGCCCTTGGGAAAATATTTGATGAGTGACAGCATTCTTAGTAAAATATTTACGAGTTACGGAGCAAATTTTATGTATATATTCATTATATTGATTATAATTTGTTAAGCAATACAACATAGATTTTCTTGAGCTCTGAAGGAGGCGATTACGCTGAAACGTTTGCCGTTCTGTTGTGTCTTCAATAAAACTCTATGTAACATCCTTGAGTATTGATAAACACGATTATAATCAAAGTATTCGATTTGAAAATGCCGAGGTTAAAAGACAGTTGATCATGGAAGATTAACCGATTATTCTCAATTTTTCAAATGAGTACAAAAGAGTTATATTGAAATCGTATATCATTGCTATGTGTTTCGTTACTGATATGGGAATTACTCACCGAATCTGTTTTGTTCCAGAAATATTCTTTAGCGATTGCTGCGGCTGAAATTGGAAATGCTACTCGCGACGCGTAAAGAACACTCGTACCGGAAAAGAGTATCACCGTCCAAATTCGTGCTTCAATTCTAAAAATAATCACTTCTTTTCTTCAATCAATTTCTATTTTTGACTCATAATAAACAAGTAACAACAATATTCATTAAGCTTCACTAATTTAGGTCCGCCATAATCCTTTTCGATATAAAAAATCTAAGTTCAAACTTGTAGAAATAGAATCTTTTAATAAAGCGTATAGGTGCTATGATAAATAATGCATGTTTAGGTTAGAGGAATGAAACTCATCTTCATTTAAATGGTTACAAACATTTTCCACTATAAAATTATGTGGCATGATTGCTTACAAAAAAAAATTTGCATCACAGGTGATTTAGGACGACTTCGACTGTTACTATCAAGTCTGATTAGATTCATTTAAATAAAAATTTACATTAAAAAACTTCTATAAAAATACATTAAGCCATCAACCTAAAAACACTCACCAAATTAATGTTATGATTAAAAGAATAGTGTAGTAAAGCAGAATATTGAATAAGACAGTTAAATTCTTGGGCGATTCTTTCGGTTTTCTATAAGTTATCCTTAGTTTCTACTTATCGCTTGAGTTCGATGAGGTAAAAAAATGTTGAATAATCAAGATAACACAACTCCCATAATCCACAACTCTTTCAAAAGTCTTTGTCTAAGAAGTAATTCACAATTTTCCAAATCGAAAATGTGATCCTATTAGCCTTCCGCCTCCAAAAGTTTAGTGAATTGGCATACGAATAATCTGGAAGGGTAAGCAACACTGACAAGACTTGACAACAGACTGGATTTCTAAAGTAATTTCATGAATCATTCCTATTTGAACATCTTTACGATAATATCAAGAGAAGGAATGGATGACACACCATCAAGTAGAGATGGAGTAATATTAAATAGATTCAACAAACAAATCACTTGAATCGACCAATCCCGAGAAATCGATCTGAACTCAATCGAATTGAGTTCCTCATTTATTTGTGTTCTATCTTTCTACGGAAACCATGTCAAAATCTGTGCATCAATTTGGTACATTTGTCTATTTTCACAAAACAATCAGAACACGTTTATTGTAAGCTGGACCATGTACGATAGATCTGATTTATACGATCATCCATAGAGTCAACAAAAAGGAAAGTAAATGACAGACGTCTGGTACCAGAATGATCATAAATGACTAAAATGAGTTCAGCTTTACGATAAAATCAAATACATGGTGCAAGTTGAAAACGAAATAAGTAAGAAACATAGTTGAAAACAAAGAAAAATCTCATGAAAGAATGGAAAATCTTACACCAACCCTAATCCTTCTATTCATATCCATCATAAAGATAGATTAAGAAGATCATAGTTCATTTTACAAATGAATAACTCTTGTATTCTCAAACATTCTTGCAAATACTTTTAGTCGTCAACACTTTTTGGAATAATAATTACCTCAACAGTTCTTATATTATACGATCGCGCTTCAAGAATTTATAACGAATTACTGATTACTTGAGTAGGTTTGTTGGCAGAATATTTCTATGCACTCAATCGATGAACTGAGTTAGTTCAGACAAATGTTATGCATGGAAGAGTCTGATAAGTGAAATCGTTCTAGTTTAAGTTATGGTTCGTATGAAAATCAAACCACAATGAAGGCAGTATTCTATTGCCTAGTTGTAAGTCAACACTTTGAAACCATTTCAGACTTATTGTCCATTGTGGTATTTCAAACATAAGATAAACTCTGGTGTTGATCAATACCTTTCTTGCTGAACCGCGTCTAGCCATTCGTGTTCAGGTTGATATAGTTAAGGTAATTAAACGCTAGCCTGGTCTATACAATGACCTGAGTTGGTGGTCACACTCTACCAAGTCATCAGCACTGCTGATCTTACCGACATTTCTCCCGTACCAATTCATCGACCTCGGATGGATGGCAAATTTGGTGGATTTGAGGTGGTGAAGGTCAGCATACACAGAATCGAATCTGCATATCACTGCAGAACTTCTATCACTTATTGGAGTGTCTCCTTTACTTTCAACAACCTTTGCAAGAAAAATTTGTAACCAATAACAAACAAAAAAAAGTGCGATTTTTTGACAAAATAGATTTATCCGCGCATGGTTCACATGAGCTGCCAGTGTAAAACCTATGTTCAATTGACAAAAGGACCTACAGGTATAAAGAGATACAAGATCATACTGCAGTATGATCTCCAAGTCAAGGTCATGAATTTATTCAGTAACAAAAAACATAACTGACAGCCTAGAGGCAACTTGGTTAGGTAATTTTAAAACTCAACAAATGAATTGCTAAGACGAAGGCCTCGTTATTACAGTTGAACTCGTCCCATTTTTCACATTGTTTCTTACCAATGTAGATCAAAACAATATGATAGATTTAAAAGCGAATGGTTCCAATTTATGAAAAAAAAGTAGACGACTAAAAGATGTCAAGTGCCTATTTGAGGAATTCGAGATGTAATTCAAATTGGGCCAAGTGTTTCGACCGTGAAATTACGTATATGTGAATATATATTCGATCTATTGAGTTCTATCCGTATATGACTCAATTTAGGTTGTTGAGGTGATTTTCGCCTAGATCCTGTAAAATAGATGTTCTCAAAAATTTTCTGTTGATTTCTGAGAAACAAAATAATATTTACGTGGTGAAAATCCTCGACTAAATCGATTCAAATCATGCAAGAAAAAAAATATAGCAGAAAAAGACTAAGCTTTTTCCTTCTAACATTTTAGTTGTGATAAAGAGTATATTAGAAAAGAAAACTACTGAATCTTAAAAAATCAAAGATTATTTTCAGTCATTCCACAAAGTACAATGACTTCAGCTCAGTTCGTACCTCTATTATACGTTGAGGAACATAAAAGTTTGGGTTAGTGAGAGATTTCGCGACCAACCCAAGAGAAGTGAGGGAAAGGATATTCGTTATTACCATCCAAGATATATTCCCGAGAATATTCGGCCGAATTTGCCTAATTTGAACAAAAATCACTCGTTACATCTATCATCAAGGACATTAGATGAGAATTAGATCTGAAAAAATTTTCAGCGTATATGAAATGATCATGCAATGAGGAAGGGATGAGTGAACGAAAAACGATTGAGTACGAACACTGAAAGCATGCAGACGTTCATCTAAGCGGTATCTTCTGAAATGTGTGGGCGTGTTCCTAGCTATCATTAAAAAGCTCTATGTAAAAGCTATGATTACGGCAAATCAATTTAACTAAGCTTCAACAAAAATACTTCGGTCTTGAAAAGAAAAAGAAGGACTCATAATGAAACATCTTGGTGCTGCTTGTTGACCTCAATTTTAAGGACTGGATCTTGTGACCACGTAAATGACTCCGTCAATTCATTAATCGATTTAGCATCATTGTAGATGAACTTTTATCAAAATTATATAATACTACTATGTAAATGCAGTAAGATTTCAATTTCAAGAAAAAAAAAACAGAAGAAGTTTCATAAACACTTTTAACACGATCTCAATCGAAAAAAAAGAGGAAAGTAAGCGGAAAATTTGATTACTTGGTCCATAAGCGTTTCGTTTGAGGTTCATCGTATTCACCTGGTCGCCGTAGCATTCCGTGCTATTACCGTCACACACTGATGAATAAATTTTCTTCTCCTAAAGAAAAAATAACGGATATCAAAGTGTTCATCAGGATACTAAAGATAATTTGCATATTCCGAGAGCGAGTGAAATCATGAGGGAGATATCAATAAGGAATCGGTAGTGTTTGCCTGTAATGCTGAGAGATCACGACTTCTTTAGGCAAAAATGATAAAAAAGAGGTTAAGAAGCAATTCTAAAGAACGCTTTTCAACTCAATGGGATTCAGCCAACAGTTTTTATCCACACTGTGAGCTGTTCAACATATAAAAGACTGTCTGTAGATTTCTACACGCAATATTCTGAATGATTCAGATGCAGAATGTCAATCCTAACAGCTACAATAATTTAATGATGACATCACCCTGTCATCCACATCGCCTCGTCACTACTCGTAGAAAACGACCTTTTCACATTTGTTGTTTTTTGTGAATTCAATTGTCAGAAGACAATTTTTCTTACTTGAATAGCAAACCCTGATTGAGGGCAGAAAATGCGGTGAGGTATATGTGTAATGTTGAGTAGAGCCAACTAGATACCTGTATTTAAGAGAAGACAAAGACGGTTCGACAACAGCGGAATGTCAGAGCTTTATACCTATATTGATCGATCGTATCGATTCTCACGGTTGTTATTTCTATTTTGATGATAAAACGAAATCATGGGATGCGTAGCGAAGTGCTGGCGTTCTTCATCACTTCAAGAGCGCCTGATATCGTTCCGGAGTCGGTAGATCGGTAACAGAAAGATTCGGTAAGATAGGCAGTACTAATTTAATAGAGATTGGTCACCTTAAGCCATTCTATAAGCCAGACTCGTTTCACCTCCACGATATCACAATGACTAACACGTTTCGCATCTTCACAGAAACAAATCAATGCAAAAGTTCGTCTTAACAAAATTTTGAATAGCCTTTTGAACTAATTCAATGGAAGAATCCGTCTATAGCTTGGTTGTCGCTTGTTGGCTTCCATCACAACGACAATTTTTCACAGTTGTTTTTCTTAGTCATATCAATTTTTTTTTGCGAAAAAAATCACAATGTGCTTAAATGGTGATGAAAAGAGTGAAACAAAATTTGGAATCGATACATTATACGACGAGATTTTCGAATATCTATTAACTGTCGAGGAAAAGAAAAGGAGGACACTAACTTTGTGAGGCAAAGAGATTCGTATGAGCTGAATAATTGATGACATGATCAGAAATGATTTTCATTTACCGCGCTATCTTTCATCGAAACACGAATGAACAACACTTGAATATTCATTAAACACGTTGAAAAGTGAATACGTGAAGCCAGATAAGATCATCGTAAACGAACGACATGAGAAATCCGTTTCGAGTAGCTGTCGAAGATGTCACGAACTTGTTTTGACTACTGCTTGACACTTTAGACTTTTCCTTTTTTGGTGTTTCCCTCACAAGCTTCATTAATGAGGTCGTCTTAACTCTATAATTTTATCGTTATATTAAAATGAGAGTCAATTCCTTTTCACTAGAGCTGTCTCGTCGTTCTTACCTTGAACCTCATCGACTCCAAATCACTCTTGGTGTGATGCTGTCATCAAAGATTTCCATGAAAAATATATTCAGTTCATTTAAAAAAATGGAATACATAATTTGTATGAAATGAAAGAGATTATCCAATATAAAAATTAGAATAAAGGAAAAAGTAGGACAGTAGCTGAATTGTATTTATAATAGAAATAATATACGCTTTCAATTTTATTCCTATAAGAAATTTCTCAAATAAAATTCTTATTGGCTGTGACTCATATTGATGAGTCATAGAGAACAGTAATTAGTTAACTCAATTTAAAGGTCTATGAAAAAAATTTCATGTTTTCTTATTTATAAATGTCAATAACATACTCCAGATTGTAAAGCTTATTCCTGACCATAATAATGTTAGACCTTTTTTACTGAAAACATTTCTTGTCGAAACTTCTCCCTCAATCGTTTACAAATCACAAAGCTTACAAAATAAAACGAAAAGAATCATATGATGAGTTACTTAGTAAGTGAGTCAAGAGGTTGCTAGTTTTGTTTTATTTTATCATTAATATATCTGGAAGCTGTTTAGTGGTCTCAAGAGATACAAAGGACAACATATAGTTTATGTAGAAGATTATGTCACCGTTCTTTTTGGTAGATAATCCTCGATTATTTTGAGGGTTTTATGTTAGGAATAAGTTATATCGTTGAGGTATGAGAGAGTATACTGTATGTTTGAGTGCAAGCTGCTAACTGTGATTCTCTACTGAATGGAAATTTGCATAGCTCAATACAATACTGCAAACTTGCGCTTACAGTAAAAAACCTATTTCGATTTCGTTTCGTTTTTCTTCTCTGGTCACAATAATTCATGCGATCATTTGGTTGTTTGAGTTCGGAAACTGCTATGCAAATTGGGAGCGTAACATCTAACCGGATCAGAGAAATAATTAATTCTTCATGTTTGAAATGAGGTAAAAAATCGCAGTCGAAGAATTAAGCTGTTGATTTTGTTTAGTGGAACTTGAAAATGTAGTGAAATTTTGACATACAAACAGATACCTGTGTAGATCATGCCAAATCAATAAATGAGACACAAACGCGCTCGTTTGCTAGCAAAGAACATTAGAAATTGAGGTGTTGAAGACGATTGTTGAGATCGTTCAGGAGATCCGATAGATTTTCTCGATGATATCAAGATTATTTCGGACGGATCTCTTCACCTTTTTTGTAATTCAATGTGAAAAAAAAAAACTAACTCAAAAGCTAAGGCTACTTAGTACTTTCTTCATAAATAAATGTTAATAATTATAAGTGATTATAAGGCCGTTATCCTCACAACACTCCAACGTCCTCAAGGCATTTCGCTGCTACTACGATTCATTTTCATCGCAAACTCCTAATATACCAATGTATCGCTTTCTAACCAGAAGAATGAAAATTAAGCGAATATCTAGCTGACGTTCTATCAGCTACTTGCACTTAAGTGCCGTCCTCATAATTGAGTTCACGTAGCAAAAAAAAATTCAATTTACAGAAAAAAAAAGTTTTCTAGTTATTCTAATACACTTAACGATTGCATTCTTAGTCAATTGTACTTTGTTCGTTGATCAATAAAGTACTACCTCTTTTCATTTAGATTTTTGTCTCATTTTTAAAATACTGGAGCTTTTACCTTTCAAAACGGATGACCTACAATGTTTCAGAGTGATGCGAATAAAAAGAGTTTCTACTATATCAATCCAAAAAAAAATTTTGTTCTAAGTAACAAGTTTTTATTTAGCCTCGACAAAACTATGAATATATTATGCTAATGAAGTTATACAAGGTTTCCACTCTGACTCATAGCAGGCACAAATGCCTCAACGTCTTCATCTTTTCTAAAACCACTTTGACCAAGGAAAAACACTGAGTACTGTTTTACAAGTATAGTAATATTTTGATCTTCTTCTGATCGAGGCGAGTTACTGTCCTCTATGATACTCATTCACTTGGAAATTTGAGCATTGCATATTGGTGACAGTTACAACAGATTTTCAATAGAATTTATTGAGGTGCATCTAATGGAACAACCAAATTCAAAGTGATCTTCCAACAGATGTTGAAATTCAAATTTATAATTCTAAGGTGACAACGGTAGATCAAAATCAGAATCGACACGCAATGTGTTTTATGCCCGCTTTGAAATACTGCGACAAGGAGAAAATTTTAGACATTTAATGACAATTTCAATACAGTACTAATCTAGCTTGTTTCGTCGAGCTTACAACTGAGCTATTCTATTCTGAAATTGGTCCTGCCGTAGAGGTACGTAGTGCGTGAAAATACGTAGAGGATCATCACTATAGACAACAGTCGTACGAAAAAGAAGCGAATGGATTGAATCAGCTGATAGCACCCGCACACTAAACATGAGGACGGATTACCCAAACGACGACGTATTACTGTACTATTCATTGAGCTGTTGACTGATGTAAGAGATCGATTGATGATAACAATATCAAAAAACATTTAGGGTTAACATATTGTGCAATCGCTGTCGAACGAAATAGTGCCTTCGTCAGCAACGTTGATGTTTTTTTTTTCGGAACTCGGAATGAGTTAAAAGCAGCATCGTACGAATGAAGACGCCTACCAAATAATGGTGTGTTATATAGGAAAATCATTCATTGAGCTTGAAACTAGAATTTAATTAATGAACGTGAATAATTGTCTATCCTGAAGTAGTAGGTAGTTTTTCTTGAGGAAGAAACATGTTCATTTCTTTCAGAGAAAAAAAAAGCTGGGAAAAAATATACAGAAAGGTCAACATTGAAATAGAATGAGTCTAATAATGGTTAAAGCATTGAGTTATCGAACTCGAAACCCGAAAGTGATTATGATGACAATGTGCGCATCGACAATCGTTGATGGTGGTTATGTTTATGAAAACTGATCAAAGCTCACGATGACAGTGATGTTTGTTGATTTGATTGACGTAAAAACAAACAAGTATGACGTTATTCAAAATGGACAACGATCATTTATAACCACATTTTCCTCTTCAGTATAATACTAACTCTTTGAGAGTTCATTCAGTTATGTCATCTAGCTTAATCCCGGTGGAATTTCATCATCTGAACAGTGCTCGACATAACATGTCAATATCGAAAGAAAGGTTGACGGAGCGACATGGCTTTGATGAGGGATGAGTAGCCCGAAACAATAACTCTTGGACAACAATAACGCTACTTTGACCTTGTGTACGTTTATAAGAAACAATGATGACCTACCTATTGATCGTCTATTGATTATCAAGCCGAAGACGAGAAGAATACAGTTACTTACTACTAGTAGTTTATTCATTTTCCTTATGTTTGTAAAGTTTATAATATAAATGTATCGGTCCTACAAAGTATATGAAATGTCTAAAACAAACGTATTAAACCTGTTGTATTATTAAACAATAAATAATTATCAAGCAATCTCATATATGAGGAAAGAACTGCACTTCAATATTAGTAATTATGTTGTTGAGGATTGAGGTTGAGGATCAAACAAAATTCATACACAGTTAAAAATAACCCCGTATACATATATTGTTATAAGACAAAAATTACTAAAAGAAAATTCGTCCGATTAATCACACAAAAACGATTCAAACTAGTTGTAAGCTGATTTCACGTGTAAAAATACATAACGACCATCACCCTCAATTATTGATTGATTAGTAAAATCTAGTTCTCATTATTCCAAATATCGTTGTTAGGTTGGAAAATAAGATATAGATATTACGAAACGATAGGAATATTCCAAACTTCAACTCCTTACCTCATTACCTCAATTCAGTGAACATAATAGCGTCTATACGCAAATAGTAATAGTACAAATAAGTGTAGAACGAATTAATTTTATTCTGCCTTATCTGAATCAAATCGTTCTTTTAGCTCACATTCGCATTTGAGAAAAAAAAACACTGATTAAAAATTATTTGAGCAGATGAAAGTATCCTCACATTGAAGAGGATACCTGAGGCATTAAAAGGAAAAGCCGTACTACTACGTTTGAGCCCGCCCACATAAAAACCAAGCTTTTCGTAATTTTTGGACAAGTGAATTGGTACCGTAATGATGTGAGAGGATAAGGAGCATGGATTTGACATGGACAGATAGGTCACCTCTGGCATATTCAAACAACTTCATAGTGAAGTAAAATGTGTGACGCATAGAATTGAAATTGATTAGCATCGAACTTCTTCGTTGACCTCAAGTAGTACAGAACGCACCGACGTATCTTCTTATCAGTACCGACGTTCCGTATCAATTCTAATGACTAATGTGAATGAATAAATTGATAAACACTGAAAAACGTTGTTTCACAACCGGACGTACATTTTTTAGTACATGGAAAAACTTCTTCATATCGATTTTTCGTTATCAGAAACCTTATCAATTAAATTTTTCACGTAATTCATATCACCACGATAAGTCCTCTTAACGTTCAGACTTATTCTAATAAAGATTACATTCTAGTAGTAGGATTGTCTCAATGAGTTCATTTGAGGTTTGTGATGAACTCACGTTATACTACAAAATAGCGTTTCTTTTATATTTTATAAGCAACGAATAGAAATTATGCAAATACAATTTTCAAAAATGCTTGAAAAATTACTTTATGTAAAAAATTTCTTTCACTATAGGATTGTGACTCACTAATGCTACTACTGTAGGACATATGATCTGCATCGTATAGAAAAAATTCAATAAATTAATTGGATTTGGTCATAATCGATGTGCACTATATGATGCACGTCATCTACGACTCGTAAATATTGATTGATGTCAATGTTCTTCAGTTTCACTCATTGAGGTTTATGCACTAATTTACAAACAACGAAAAATATGAAAGGTTTTACTTTATACAGAGGAAAGAAATCGAACTAAGAACTAAATTATACATCAATGACATCAACAATAATAAACCATTGCGCTATGCATTTTATATAAAAGCAATTAATTTTTTTGTAGAAGTTCATACGAAAAAATCAATATATATATATATATATATATATGCAATAAAAAAAATTACCAATCACTATTTAAACTCAAAACGAATCAATAATCAAATTAGTATTGATTGAAAATGGACAGTGGTAAATGCTTAAAAGCTTACAAATCGATGATGTCATAATAAAAATGACTAAGATGTGCGCTCATTATTAAAAAAAAAATCTATGTTTATTTTTGTCAACTATTCACATCAACGAATAAATAAACTCGTCATTGTGTAAACAATGTAAAGCGATATTTGAACACAAGAAAAAACAATATGTAAACAGAAAACAAATAAAATATTCGAAATCTTCACAATAGAGAGAGAGAGAGAGAGAGAGAGAGAGAAGGTATGGGAAAAAATCGATAACATCATAATACAAAGCAATTGATTGAATGATGTTCATTGACGGTATTATCGATCAGTCGAATTTAATCGAATCGTAGCATGAAGAGGTTAGATCAATGAGATCAAAATTTCACTCAGTCATGATTAATTACCATAGCGTTTAATGAATAATGAATTCGATTGGAATATTGCCAATAATTTTTACTAATAATTGACAGATAAATAGATTATCGTGATGAGGAACGAGGGAAAAACGGGAAGAAAAAAAAATCAATTGCATAAGAGTGAAAGCATGAGGAAAATGCTTAACAGTTACCAATTTTTAATAAATATTTAGGAATTTTTAATTGAAATAAGTTTAATAATAAAAAAAACAGAAAGATACAATAAAAATAAGACGAAAATTATCGGAGAAAAAATTTCATAGAAAACTTTCAAACACTTTTTCGTCTCAATCCTTAAAATACTTTCTTTGAATGTGTTTGTATTTATGACTTACATTGTTTACATGTTTATTGATTTTTTATAAAGGATTTGAAAAAAAAAACAAAAACAACTAGCTCTATTAGGTAAATATATGCCATGATTACTAGAATTATTTTCGTTTAAGCAACAAACAAACAAACATAACAATTTCACTAGAAATAACAAAATAAGCGAAAGCATCAAAAAGAAAGCAAATTAGAATATCGATTGTATCGATTGATTTTGAATAAGCAAATTAATTTTGAAAAGTACTTTTACAATTAGTGCTGCAGTTCTATCATAATACATAAAGATATTTATGAGGATTGTTGAGGTATACAAATCAATCTGAAGACTAATATGGCACACTGCCAGGTTGTACCAAAAATATTGAATTAACAACGAGGTGGCACTCTTCCGACCTCATGACAACCTCAATTCCATCACGTTTCAATGCCTGGTTCAATGAGGTTACAACTTTCTTAATTATCGTCAACAGAATCAAGCCATCATTGGTGATTCTTTGATTTATTGTCCATACTACTGATCGCAAAAGTAACCTAGTTAATTCATTGTTTGCCTCAGTCACTCACTGAACATTACTTCTAGAAGCACTAGGTGTCCAATCTATTTGATCGTCTACTGCCTTGCGTGGATGGCAACGATTCTGATCTTTGATCGTCGACATAATAGCGGAATTTTTCATATGCTTTCACACTGACGTTGTTGTGGAAAGCGCTAAACATCATCCTTCCGGTGATGGCGCACAACGCCAATTGATCGTTGACCGTTTTCAGAAATCTCGCGAGTTTTGAAGGAGATCATTAAGGCAACCAGAAGAGCACTATTGTTTCCTATAACGCATTCTATATTGTGTACTTTGCCCAGCCACTTGTTTCGTTCAGTTATCCTCCAAATTGAGGTTGTCTATACAATTGCACTTAGATACTTACCTCATACTTACCTACCCTAGATCATTGCTCCTCGCTTGTTTCAGTGATCTCTCTTTGTCAAATGTTTTGCAAATACTGTTGAGAAAAATTTGCTGAGTGGGTATAATCAGTTCATTGAGAAAAACTGGTCTTTGTTCACAGAGTTATCAAACTCATTGAATGAGGACTATGTGCTTACATTGACTAACAATGATAATCTCCGGAGAAGCTTCCTCTTTTACGATGACTCAGCAATATCGACATAAAGAATATAATTCATGACAGATTAACTTATCATATAATGCTTGAATAATATAAGTAGAAAGTACCTCAAACTCGAGGAAAATATCAGTCTTCCGGCTTCAGATGTGTCTCTTAGCAACAACAAGGTCGTTTTTTTTCTTTTCATAAGCATGCTTCTAGTCCTTTAACTAATACTCTATTGGACATTTATATAGATCTACGGCTAAAAGTATTGAGAGATCCAGAATGGAGGATAAAAATTTTGGACTGTCCGTGCTTGAAACAATTTGATTATTGTGGATAATTAGTAGCCGTTATTGTTGTCTATACATTAGTTATTAACTCAAAGACCTCAGTTATTGACTCGTTTGCAAATCATAAGCTTTTTGTCTTCAACTACTATGAGACGTCATCGATGTAGAATAATTTTTAGCATCTTCTGAAATAACGATGACCAAAGAAAAGAAAAGAGAAAACATTTGGCTGTCCATTATGTAGACGACAAATTTTTACACGATTCAATGAAAGCGGTCAGAAGATGAGCATTGATGAATTTCTGAGTTGTTGTTGAAGTTGAACTTCGTGTGTGATTTATTTGTGGACACAACTGCATTACGTTTCACCAGTAAATACATTAAGCTTAAAAGAAATGAGTCCAAAAACAGAATAGAGATATGAATATCAGTATGAGAGTACACGTATAATTCTTAAACTCAAAACAAAATACAATTATTTTGCATGATTTCGATTTTCCATGAGTGAAAATTATAAAACATAAAAGGTTTGTGATTAGTTCAGAAACAAACTTCTCTTTCTTTATGATCTACAGTCTTTTAATAGACGAGGCATAATTGATATGCAAATAACTCACTTTGAGGTCAAAAACATACATCAAAAAAAAAGTGGTGTTTGCTGAAACTTTGTGCTTTTAGCATAGCATAAAGCTGAATAAACATTTGCATTGAAAAAATTGCAAATGAAAAAAAGTAAGTCATAATAGAAATTCATTTGAGGAAAAAAATATAAATTAATAATGCTTTTAATAAAGTGAGTATTTGAATTACTGTAAAAAAATACTTATCGGAAAAATCTCATCATTGTTCAGTAACAGTTTTTACAATTGTAATGAATAATAACAATGTAACAAGCTGAATATTAAATGACTACCTCGTTCTGAGGTCGTCGAATCAATGAGGTATTCAAGAGAAATGATTTCCTGCTTAGAGCAATGGTCATTTAGTAGACATGAAAACTATTTGGTGAGTGAAAGGCAAAGTGTTTAGAAATTTATAACAGAGCGTGTAGTGTTTGTTAACGGATCGAAGGAAGAAGCTGAAAAGTCTCTAGAGTGCCAACATCAATTCTGGAATAAATGACGGGAATTAAAAGTGTCGTGACAAAATTGTCATTACATCATCGTCACCACCTAATCATTTTCGTATTCGATTGAGGTTATATCAATCTAATGAGTTACTCGGATTAAAAATATTACAATCATTTTGAATTTTCTAGAACAGACGATTTAAGAGAAATTTGAAAATAACATTTTATCGAACTTTACACTTTAGTATTTTTGCAAAATTTACTGGTTCTGTGAAATGAATTTGTTCAAGAATGAGAAAAGAGGGAAAAAATAACTCCACTTAATGTACATTTCACTCATCGTTCGTACATTTTCCATAATACAAATAATTGCAAAAGAAACAACAAAAAAAACTAACCATAGAGCAATGAACATTTTGAACTCATTTTCGTTCCTCTGCTGAATGACGACTGTATTATTTTTCAGGGTAAAAAAAATTTACTCTCACTCCCGAAAAACGTACAAATTCTAGCTTCAAGAAAAAGCTATGATAAACTTATTAAAAGCATTTTTCAAAATCGATTTCTTGGAGTCATTAACAAATTTTTTAAACACCGTTCAGTAAAATGTATATTTCTATGTCTAGTGAAATTACAAAGTGAATAGGAAATAGGAGAGACCATTACCATTGAAGAGACACATCCACTTATCATATACCTCAAAACCTGGTGTAGTTGCCATTAGAGGAGGTATGAAATTCAAAGCTGTTCATTCCTCTGATAATGAACCGATAGCTTAGCGGTAGGAGGTGTCGCAGTGTTACCGATGTCTGGTTCAACATCAGACGACAGAATAAGTCTTCCATACAGTTGAATCCATGATACTTGGAATAATTTGAGGAAATAAGCAACGCAGTGCTGCTAGAAAATGATCCTCAAGTCGACGTGTAGATCAAATATCACGATCAAGTCGGTTGAATTCGATAGCAATTGATCAGCGCCAACTCTTCTATGACGTAGTTATTGATTATGAAGATCAATATGTTATTATCTACACACTGCCTTATTGCCTTATTAAGTCTTCCCACGAGGAAAAATAAAAACAGTTAGATTTTCTCATTTAAGTTTCGATGGTAACCTGAGAACTCCGGTGGATTTCACTTCGCTTATGTTATTGTAATTAATATAATTTCTGAATACGAAAGATGAATACTATCCGTTCATTGTTTCGATCAATTGATTGATTGTAAGATCATGGGGTAGAAACAATTGAACCTTTAAAGTTTGTCAATACAAAGCAGATCAAAGACAAACCTATAAAGAGAATTCAATCAAATACGCGAAAAAAAACCTCAACCTCAATAGAGCGTTAGAACTCGTAAAAACATTGAGGAATGTCTTGTCTAACATCACGTACAACACGATAAACTAAATAAACTACACTGATAAAAGAAATGATTACATGATTGTCGTTGATTGTCTCCATGATTAACGTAGTGTATCTTTATTTCATTTCACCGACATTGGTGAACGGTTTGGTGCTTAACAATTTGGTTAGTTAGTATCGATGATTTTTTTTGTCCTCATTTTGAGGTACTCATTCTACTCATGTACTCATTCATTTCATTGTAATATCATTTTCATTCTTATGTATTTTTCCTCTTTCTCATGTTCTTTTCTTCTTAGATGACAAAGAAAAAGTCGAATGGATTTATGTATTTTGCTGATTCGCGTCGTGCATTTTATGAAGCTGAAGCCGGTTGTAATTTCGGATCAAAACGACTTGTTGAACGTGCTGCTGACGATTGGAAGCAGATGAGCCATAAAGAGCAAGAACATTGGAAAACGGAAAGTAAACGAAGGCATGATGAACAGGTTAGAATGAATACGTTGACGAACCACATATGTATAATAATGGAAAAGTAATCGATTTGAAAAGATCAAAGATCTACTGCAATTGACTTGATAACCGCTTCGATCGTTTGAGATGTTCATTGAGCTGTTATTCAGAAAATAAAAGATTTAAGGTGATAAGGATATGAGTCGAATGAATTTCCAAGAAGATCTATGCTACGCTAAAATTCATTGGCTTCATAATTAATATAGAGTTCATGTATTGATATTGTTTTGACTAAAAGAAGAAATGATTCCTCATTTTTTTAAGGGAACAACTCACATATCAAATCATCTAACCCATCATCTACCACGACCGAAGCAAAGAGTTATGTCACAACTTGAACGTGAACTTATCGAACGTGCTAAAGAACGTGGTGTCGATCGAGCAACAGCTCGTCAAACTCTAACGGATAAGTTATTGTGGAGAGAAAAAGGAGAAGTGGTAACGTGAAATTGAATTCTTAGCTAAAAAATATTAGAAGTCAATGAGAATTCACTCAGATCTACATCAAAATACTCTATCCATTTTAAGGAAGTTGAGGTAAAAAGAGTCTATACGACCGTAACGTATCAATCGAATTATCAGATCTGAATAAATCATTAAATTTTGACATTCTATGATAAACACCTCATCATAAGGTACACACACCAAATATTTGTGTAGAGACAACGCGAAAATGAAAAAGAAAAATCTCAAGATCATTTCATGCTCATTTTTTTTTCTTCTGATACGAATACATAATCTGAATAGATTCTAGACAATGATTCGTATGCTTCGATGGGTACTTTTGGTACTGAGCAAGGATTCGGCCGGTGTGATTCCAAACGAGATTTGTGCTGTTGTGATGGAAAATGCTAAAACAGTCGGTGAAATGCGTCTGATTCGTCGCGGATTTCAACCAAGCATGTTTTTTTTTGCTAAACAAAATAGCAGAAAATATCATAGAACTTAAATTCAACAAGTGACGAGTAACGCAGTAGCTCAAAGCACCATAGTCGTAAGAGAGCCCAAATCAGTCTACGCAGCCTCACGGTGCTCCTTGGTCCTTGGCTGCTACACTCACCATCCTCCGGGTTCGGTAAATCGTTAAGTCCAGAGAAATTAGCAGCACTGATTAGGTATAGATTGCTAACACCAAGTCATTTTACAATCAGTACAAACGCATTCATTCATTTCCACGACATCACTTGGATCGCGATTTCGTTAGTGCATCCAGCAAAAAGTTTATCAGCTCCAAAGCTTATACTATCCATAAAATAAAGACGTGTGGAAGCTGACTGATGTCACGGATAGATAGATCTCACCACCCATTTTTTTCACTGATTTTAGTTTTGTTTATCAAGATATCTGATTAGAATTTTTTTCTTACCTCAGAAACATCACGAAATGCACAAAATGTGCGTAACATTACTTGGGATCCGAGTGTACCGTCGGAAGTAAACATGGCAGCTGTACAGCTTGTGAAATTCATTCAAGGAACTTGGAATGGCCTCGTGATGGTAATCGATATTTTTGACAATATAATCAATAAATAGTATCACATAAAATGTGTCATCGACATTTTTGTACGAGGTCATAAAGAACAATTAATGAAACTCCTAATCACTCCTCACCGACTAGTATAGAGAAATTCATAATGCAACTTTGAAGTGATTGATGTTATTACTTTTAGCACTCAAATCAGCTAACATATAAATGCTTTAATAAACACCTAGACGAGTTTCCAAGAAGTTAATTTTTGATGTTGTTGAGGTTTAAGCTTTAAGTTCTTTTATAGATTCCTGAGCATCAAATGAGTCGACTTGGTATCGCAATGCATTGGATGAAACAAAATCGAGATGCGTACTGTAGACGTAAGAACCAATCATAATTAACGAAGAAAAAATTTATATATGAAACATTAATAATTGATTAATTACTATTGTCGTTGAAACAAAAAAGAATATAACAAACAGCGATACATTAAATAAAAAAAAACGCACTCCATCTATGCAAGTAGTAAAACGATGGCAGTTAATTTCTACTATTATTGATTATTCGCGTTCAATAACTTTGATCTATCATCCGTTCCTTTAAAAGCATTCATTTGTACAATCTAATGCCATATTGAATTACCAAAATTCTTCGTTTATTTTATGTCCATATAATTTTATAACAGAAAGAACGATCTTCCACGTTCGGAAACAAAGCATAGATGGTTGATCAACGCAGATCACTTCTGTTCATTTGACTCAACACTCTGCTATATCTCTGCTTATTGATTATTTGATAAAGAACATATTGTTAGATAACTATCTGTAGCTCACGTATCTGTAGTTATTTTTCATCCAATGATTAGATGTTTAGTACTTTAGGCGACACCAGTACAATGCGTTTGGATCGTATTATGTGCCTTGAGGATATCATTACTGTATTTCGACAAGTTAATGAACGAAGTACGGTATGTGAAAGAATCCTTATTTACATAATTTATAAGTTATTATGTAAGACAGCAGAGTGCACATACGTGCAATTTAGACACGTGTGTCTCTGCATTCATAGCTGGATGTGTCGGATATAGCTGAGTGAGACACGTTCAGATCGACGCCGAAGAAGACGAACAATACGAACAACTTCGTGATCTCGAACTCAGCGATACGATACTCTTTGCTCGAGCCGCTGCGTAAGTGTTACCTGGATGCGTTACGTGACAATAATCGAACAGTGCTGATACGTTATCACATCGATATTGGACTGGTTATTATTTGTATTCAAATTATCAAGCTCTAAACTACAAAATGACAAGTACTGCTTACTTGGAGCAATCTTTCTTTTCAAATTTTAAAATGACAAGAAAAGACGTAGATCGCATCTAAATGTTTTACCATGGTTTCATTTTTCTTGATTGAAAGTTACGATAGAGCATACGTGTTAGAAGTATGAATATTGCTGATGAGATGTTTTTCAATTGTGTTAATTGATACCACCCAGGATGCGATCACTAGTCACGACATAGAAAAGTGGTTACTGATCTTTTTGGATTTCACCATCATTGTGATCTCCTCACATTTGAAAGTGAAAATGAGTGAAATGACCACAGTGAGATCTTATGTAACTTGATTAATATAAGTAGCTTCATACTATGGCTATTATTCCTATAAGTAATATCGATTATTTAAACTATTACGGTATTCTGGTGTAGCTAAAAGAATCATAAGAAACGAAGTAGAACATTCATTGCGTGTGGTGCCAATATTGGCTCAAAAAATCCAACTTCTTAATAGGTGAAATTTAAACTGAGTTTAGCTGATAATACATCAACACTAAGAGCTCAGTGAAGCATTAAGTGAACACGGAATATGAAGCTTGGTAGTGTACTAGGTAGCACACAAGCCCGGAAACTGACGACATAAGACTATGAGTACCGCCTGAGGCTGTAATTTTTGTCAGTGCCTAGTTCTATAGAGTATCAAAACAATACCACCTGACCTATCATAATTCGTAAAGAACTAAAAAACATTTGCTGTTAAGATTACGTTGTTGTCAGTTAAACTAAAATCAAATTGAGAAATAGAACATTCAGAAGGGTTTAATAGACTAGTGCAATGGAAACGAAGAATTTTTGGCATCAATCTGATCTACCATCTGTTATTGAAATTTCGATATCAATGAATAATAGTATAATGATAATATATCTCTAATTTCCTCATACACCTTTAGCCTTGTAGCTTTTAAAGTAACCAGTTTCATTTTTGCCCAAATCTCACAATGACGTTTAGCAAAAAAAGGCAGAAGATTGACGTATCAAACAGTAGGGGAGTACGAGGATACTGTAATAAACGGTAATTGTGATCGTTGCATAATTTTAGTGCTTTTTCAGCGAATATTTCGCAAGAGTGATGAAGATGTGCACACAACCACCGCCTTCACTTAACGAAAATGCTATTATTCAGCATCATCATTATATTCATCACCAACACCAACATCAGCCACATCAGCCACATTTTGACACATCGGACAGTTCATCAATCGAAGCCATTACATTTCAAGTTACACCACATGATGATAGCTGCTGGACGTTAGGTCCGCCGATGTGTTCCGATGTTAAAGGGCCCGAACTATATCCGTTACTTCTTGAGCCGCAGAAACGGCGAATATCTGGGAAGTTAGCCAGTAATCCCTTCAACAAACCCGCCAATACCAATTCACCAGAAATTGGTCAGTTCCAATTTAAAAAAAACACTTTTAATATTTTTTAGATAATTTCTAGACATAGTGGTAAAGAAAATGCAAGATTGAGGGCAAAAATACTGTACATTTTTGAAATTTTTTTTAATAGCTAAGTTCTCCAAAGCGAACATAAGTGATGTGAGTGAAGAATGTGGTATGACTGCTTATAATCAGTAGCATTGATAGATGCTATATGCGATAAGTGATTTTTTTAATGCAGTAGAACATACGGTACCACAAGAAGGTTGCTTAATGAGATTTTGGTTGGATGGATATCAATTATGTTTTAAATCTGAATTGTTTAGAACTTTCGCACGTTGCTCGTTGGCTGGACACAATCCGCTTGGATGATATTGAAGCGTATCAGGAACCCTTGTAAGCTAATTTAATTTACTATGCACTATGCATCCAATGAGTTCATAATTTATTAAAATCGTATACCGAAACGAATAAACTGCCATAGGGCAACAATCCTTTGAATCATTGTCATTTTTAGTAAACAAAAAGTGCTTGTTACCATCATTCAACGTTGCTCAAAATATTAAATATAAGGTTGCATCATCCAACTAAATTGTTTTTGTATATCAAGGTACATAATCTAGCAGAATTTCTGCTTCGCTATCTGATTTAACATTGCAGAGGAACAAACAGCACGTAGTACAACTAACTCAAGAATTTTTCAGCCCTGAACCATTTGACGACTCTGGAAATACTGCAGAACAGTATCCAACCGGCCTTACGTGTAACAACTAAGAATATCAGTTTCATTTTATTGTAAAATGTTTAAAATATGAAAAAACAGAAAAAACCAAAAAAAAACGATTGTACGAAACATAGAAATTTCTCGCACTCTACGAAACAAAATACTCTACGGAATGTTTGTTATTATAAGGAAAAAAACAAACTAAAATAAGAAAACAGCTAACATATGCGAGTCAAAGCCTACATTCCCAAGAAATGAGCCAATGATGTCTAACGAACGATCTCATCGATTATAAAAAAATATTGTAAAGGCATATATGTTTTTCCTTTGCATAAATTACTTTGATATGAGAGAATCACATTTCCCGTCTTCTAAGGTATGCATTAAACGGTTTCAAAAACCTGTACAAAGACAACTCATACTAGCACAAGAAAACAAAATACTATGAAAATAGTCGTGTGTAAAACAGTAAAGGAACATATTTGAAATCAAAAATAATCAAAGTTGACGTGACTAGAATGTGAATGTCACCCGATTTAGCAATGGTCATCTTTTGGTTTTCAAAATGCTCTTATTTTGCAACTATCTGCTCCACAAATGTTTGTTTGCAGTAAGCCTTATTCTATTCGCTCAACACCCTGCTCAGGTGGAAGCATTGTGTACGCAGTTACGTCAGCGAGAACATCGCAGTTAGTTGCGGACACAGGCTTTTTTCGTGGACTGCACTGGTTAACGCTAAAATGATTCTTCTAGAGAATACTACGTCATAAACGAAAAAAATAGAACTTACTCGTTCTTTTCTTTATCCTTGTCTCTCCTTTCTGTTGAATGCAGAGATTCATCTTTAAAAGACTTCTCTTCACCTTCTGGAATAGATGGAGGAGGCTCGCTTTTATCACGTCTGGCGCTGTAAGAGCACAGGGTTTAAACGCTTTACAAAAAACGGAAATATTTCAAGGCAAGAAACTAATATAAAGAGAAAGGAAGCAATGAACCATATAAGGGAAATACCGAGAAATATGAGCAAAACTTTGGGCTCTCCTCGATAATCGCTCTTCTCGTTCTCTTTCATTGCTACGCCTCTGGCTAGCAATTTCGAGGTCCTCCCACTGAGACATTAAATCCGATACAGTGAACCCTTTCACGCCAACTGGTTGATGCAGGACATCTGTATGAATTAAGATGTAGGTTTCAAAAATTTTACTAAGAAAAAAAAACTACAAATACCAGAAAAGTCTATAAGACTTATGCGTGGCGAACTCGGCGCACTTTTGCTCTTTTTACCAACCATTCTTTTACGGAATAGCTCGTATTCAGCGCGAGCCTAAGATTTTGTAGGCTTAGTAGTTTGCCCATGATTATTCATACAAATAATTGCAAATTAGATTAGATTACCTGTAATTCCTTATAAGCATTAACATGTGCACAAGCTTTCCCAAGTAGAACTATGCCATTGCAGATTTTAATTGCAAGCATAAGCAGCCATGCAAGTACTAAAATACGGAGTACTCTGTGATGTAGAAACTGATGAGTTGGAATTTAATACAGATCATTACCACAAATAACAATACTCGTTTTGCCTTGTAAAGAGAGTGACTGGCTAAGCACGCGTATAAGCATGATTGACAATGGAATGGGAATAAATCCCATTCTTCTAGACACCTTGAACAAAGCAAAATAGGTAAGTACTTAACAACTGAACTTCTTCCTGAATAAGTGGTTTCTATGTACAATGCAAAGAATTCTACCTGATCTGAGTAATCACTGAACGCCGATGAATCACGACTTCTAACAACATCGTAAGCTATGGTAATCGTGAAATCTTAAGGGAAAGAGAATCTTTCCGCAAAATTAATTCCGATATTCAAATTCATACAAGTTATTAAGGTGATACCTCTATAGACCTCAGCATTAATTTCGTTGAATTTCGTTATAAAAGCGTGTTTCAACCAGTCGACAAGTAACTCAGCTCCAAACACCATTAACTGGAACATTTGATTATGAATTATTCTATTCCATGCCACAACAAGGAAAAAGAACTTGCTATGTCTGGCATCATTTCCCGGAAATGTTCACTGCTCCAATTGACTGCCATCATGTTGCGTACTATAACAACGAATAACAACGCAATTATATGAAATCGTTCACGCACGTCACTGAACTAGAATTAATATTACGAACATGAAATCCAACTCATTCTTTTAAATGCGAATATTAAACCGTGCATTATAAATGGTCTTGAAATATGAAACCTGCAAGCCATTTGAAAGAGGTTAGCCTTGGCGAATTTTTTGAACACAGAACCTTTGAGTTCGACGAAGTTGTTAGACATCATTATAGCAAGGAGTGCTTGATTATGTGAATTGAAGGCAACATTTAAAGTAGTCGCCTGAGTAAACGTAATGTAATTAATTCGTAACCATAAGGACCAATTTCTAAGCCGATAGTATCAAATAGGGAAAATGTGCAGAAAAACTACCATGCTTCTTACAACTATTAAGAAATTTATGACTGTAATATTAAGAGATGTGAAAAGTGATTACAGCATCGGCAAAAGTAGAATTACCTGTAGTAGAACTAAGAATGTATGTATTGATGCATAAGACATGGCGAAAGCGAAATGACACAGTGTTCTTAAAATACTCCTAAACGTTTTTGGTTCATTAGCTGTCCAAAATAATGCATCAAGGATATCCTAAATATAGAAGTTCCGCGCTGATTTCTTCTGAAAGCTATTGAATAACAAACCTGTCCTAAGCTACTGAACAGTTTGTCTGCTACTTCCAGCATATTGTAGAAAATATACAACTTAATAACACCTTGACCGCGTACTTGGTGATAAACAACGGATGTATCTGTAATGAAAATCGATACTTCACAACACACTTCACGGAAGTTAAACAGCAACCCACGCACATACCTATATGTTGCATAAGAATAGATCCAAAAACAATAATCCAAACTTTGAAAAAGTCACACGTCTCGGCAGAAGTCCATGGGCGCAGTCGGAACACGAAACCAAAGATAGATGTCTAAAATTTTAAAAAAATTCAAAACGTAGAAACTCATTATTTAGTTAATGTAAGGATGAGAAATAATTTGTGATTCCAACTTACAAAGAATCTTATTGGAAGAAATGTAAAAAGGTAGCAAAATGCATCAATGCATTGTAGCAAACCATAGAATAGAAATCTCTCAACCTGAAATGTATAAAATGTAAATACGTATCAAAGCTTATAACTTTTAGGCGATTAAGAAAAAATGTAATAATGGGACCTCTACGATATAAAAGAAAATACTTCTATTGGAATCCTCAAAAATGCGTAAACTTTCCGCCTCTTCTCAGTATAACGGGTTTGGTCATTATGCAATGAGTAGCCTCTAAAAAAAGTCGAAATACAATTACTGTTGAATTAAATACAGAACTATCTGAAAATGAAAGACAATAAACTCACCTAGTTAATTCACTCCAGCAGTATTGAAAGAAGCCATATGTCGGTTTCAGAAGTAATAGGTTTTTCTCATCATCTGCAACAATGTTCATTTAAATAACTGTGGCTATGATGAAGTCTACTCAAAGGGCATTAATGATGCAGGTTATATCCTGAATAATTTTAAGCAATTATACTAGGCATTTTTCAGATATTCTTATATGAAATATTGTGCTATTCGACATAATAAAAGAAAATCTCTTATCAAAAGACTCCTGATGAAATGAAAGGTATTTTCTGATTAAAATGCATATGAGGAAAAGAGGATATCACTATAAATTACATAATCAAACAGTTGAACTCATGATTTCAAAAATTATTCAGTCATCAAAACAGATTAGACGCATGGTCGCTGCTAGGTGTGACTCAAAATAATAATCTATAACAAATTCAAATAAAAATCGTTAGAAAGTGTCCGAAAATGAAAATGATAGGCCACGAGGAGAACTGACTTTCGTTAGAAAGCAACAGCTCTTCATCGTCGTCGCAAAAAATTGTAAGATTTTCTGTTATCGAAACGTGACTTGGCCGATAAGACGACGAATTCGGATCATCTTCAAGATCGCTGCCAATAGTAAAACCTTCAGACGATCGGGAATCATGTCTTCCTTTCCTTGAGCGAACACCTTCATCTGATATCATTCTAAGGGACTTATCGAAGAAATAAGTGACGATATCTGAAATAGTTATTAAATAGTAAGAAAGAAATGAATCTAAGAGCATGCATTAGTGGCAAAATGTGAACTCTAATTTCACATAGTTTTTTTTTCAAAAAACTTCAAAGGAGTTACGCAGAGTTGATAAGTTACGTTATGTTACGCAGATTAAACAGGCATTGATGCATAAGATAATGCGTGAGTACCTCATAAATAAAAGGAAAATCTTTTAATATATAACTAAAATATAGTTTATAGAATAAAAATCCTATAACTAACGGCGAGAATTACTGCAACTAGATCACACTTCAATAATAACTTTCTAAATATTGATCAAGCTTAGATCTTATGTTGATAATGCCTATAGGATAGTATGAATGATTAAATAAATGTATTCAAATAGCATTTGACTTGTACTCGTAGCATGCCAGCATAAATTAGAAACTATGAGTTCAAAGAACACTACATCTAAGAAATGATACTCAAGAATGAGGAAATAAAGAAGCTTGAGATTCTTGTTTACTATAAAGATGAGAGCGATTACAAATCGCATTCTCGTACGCAAACGCTTCTTATCAGATCGCATTCGCCACTCCTGCGCTGATTTGGCAGTTTATGAGCCTTTTTTATTTATGCGAAAATCCTCAGATAAACTTATAATTCAATATATAATCTCATATAATAATGTATTGATTGAGATGGTATGTAAACTTTTGTTTTTCATGTTTATCGTTTTTTTTTACTATTTTATTTTGAGTAAATTGTGACAAATTACAAACAACATAAATATCTGAAATTTTAGTGTAGGCGTTTTAGTTCATGATGAGTCATTCAACTCCACAATCGTTTGTAAACTGTTCTAAGTTTTCTGATTTGTTTATTTTGAACATTTTTTGTCTGGTTATTTTTCAAAATCGTTAAATAATCGTCGTTGTAGTTTTTTTTTCTCGAATAACATCTAGAGTAAAATATTTTGTCCTTGAGTGTTAGTAATGTTACACGGATATGATTAACAGACGTTTGTTTATCGTTACATTTCAACTGAATTGGTTTATCTAGAAAATAATTGAATGGTTTTTCAGAAACAGCAATTTCAAATGATAATTCTATGTTTACACTTGGTGGAAAGCTAATCAAACTGCGTTTTTGATTTTAGCACATGTCGTCGAATCAACCAGTTCCCAAGCCGAGAACTCGCTTCAATGTAGGCTTTAATGAATTTTTCGTGTGATAAATAGTCAGATCAATTACAATTAATTTTTGGAAGTATGTCAAAGAATCGGCATCAGATATTGATTCCAATGCACACCTGAAAACTACGGATATTATCAATCCTTGTTCGCTGTCCTGAGTAGTTCTTACTGCTCACCAATATTAGGTCATTAATAATATTGAAAATTTATTTTTCGTGCTGCATTATAAAGATTTAGCAGTTTGTAGGTGGGAGCTAAATTCGTACCATGTTCTAAGCAAGCAAATGAAATGGTATCCAATATAACTGGAGGTAAGATTATAGACATCATGAAGTTATTTATCGAGAGCGTATTAATTAAACTTGCGTGATTTAATTGTCATTTTTGTCGATTCTCCAATTCATAAGCTGGCTAGTACTCCGCTGATCTCTGCTGTTGAATTTCGCTTGATTTGTTTTGGAAGCTTAACGGTCAACTGCTGCCAAGATTCTTTCATAATGTGTAGTATTGTAACATACTTTATAGGCAATAAAGGGAATAATTTGATCTATTATCAAAAATTGGAATCGGCTGTTAGTACAGTATTGAATATCGTGTCAAATATCCAGCGTGATATATATATATATATATATATATATATATATATATAT
>KN716271.1:105708-129456 GCA_000816705.1 Dictyocaulus viviparus | reverse complement strand
ATATATTATATATATATAATATATGTGACATACAATACAATAACAAGAACTCGCGTAGGATAGTGATAAGGTTGCACTGATATTTAAAATTGAATATATACAAGAAGACTTCAAGTCGGCTCCCTACAAACCAAGATTTCTGTCCCTAAAGTGTCGACGAATCAGTAAAAGTATAATTTGAAAAGATAAGCAACGGTTACTTAGTGAAGGACTGGTAATTTCAAATCAGTGTGTAGACTACTCATATTCAAACATTACAATATGATTTACAGATACTCCTAAAATAAATAGTTAGGGGCACTGCTCACAATCTTGCGTTACGTTTTGACCTAGACCTACTTCTACAAAATGTGAAAATATCACTGTTTTCCCTCTCTAGTGGGTTAATCGCAAGCCTGAATGTCGCGTTCCAGGTTGCTGCTCAAAACTAAATAAAATCAAATTGCGAACCAAAAACGAACTTATAACGGTTTCTCATTAACATTTCTTCCTAGATTTTTTTTTGCTCCTGTAGATGTTTTTAAGATGGTTTTTCGAAAGAAGTCGCTACTACAGCCTCATCAGAGAGGGCTGTGGATAACAATGTGGAATGCTCTCAACCGACGTTACTGTGCTATCATCCTTCACCACCCCCACGACTTATTCAGCTAACATCGGAAATGAAGGCAGGCATATTGCATGGTCTATATACGTAATCAAATATTTCACTGGTTAAATTATAATTAAATTTAAACATTAAACAAATTAACCGTAGAGTTTTTTTTGATATTTACTAGGTAAAAATCATGGCAGAGAATCAATTTTGATGTAGTTATAGGATGTACTTGTTAATTTATCAGCTAACTCATTTCACACGTATTAGTATGCAAGCTAATTCAGCGCATTCTCAGAATAGTTTCACTTAGGCACCTACTGGTTTGAATAATTGTAATTCGTCTCCTGTATCTACATCCTCTTCATCTATCCCATTTGAGCAGGTGATTCCTTGCTTTTCTTTATTTTAAAAGTAATATTTTATATTAGTTTTTAGAAGAAGATTGAGCAAGAGGATTTGGAAAATCATAAGAGCGGTTCATATAGCAGTGTTGCGACGTCGGTATTAGTTTTCTTTTAGGCATTTAATGCCTTAGTTATCACATTACTTCAGTAATTATTATCACATTATTTCAGATGTCAGCCTTCACATGCAAAAATGTCGGTTTGTGGTATTGAATTCGTCGAAAATCCTATTTACATGTCATTGTTTTCATTTCGAAAGATTTCATCTGATAATGACACTGAAAATACTGAAGTTAATAGTCACTCGAAGAGTTTTCCATCAAATTCTACAAACAGTGAGATATGCGGTTCATTTCGAGAAGATGCAAGGTGATTCTCGACCTAATTTTTCATTCTTTTCTATTACGTGGTTTTATATTATACGATGTATTTCTTTGTAGTAATTTCGTGAATGAAAAGAAACATTCGCAGCAATTTGTGCCTGATATTTCATGTTTGCCAGGTAGTTTCCATTTTGTTTTCACCAAATATTTGTGTATTAACTTCAGTTGGTATTACATCTCATAAATGTATTTTTGTGTTACTGTTTCACTAAAAAATGTATTGGAATTTTACTTATAGGTTCCTCAAATAGTGCTTTGGAGCGAAATATACCTCTAGATAGAAGAGTCTTATCTTCACATGTTGAAAATCTCGAACATAGATACACACCATCTCCTCAAAGGTAAATCATTGCCTTGAGCAACTTTGTAATACTACGATTCGTTGTTTTTTCAAGAATTAATTTAAGATGTTTCTCAACCAAGAAAGATAGTTGTGGAAGCAACTCATTATTGGAGAAATTTGAGGGGATAGTCGAGACAGCGGACAGTATGAAAACTTCAAACGAATATGGTTTGTCAAGCTATTATTTTCGTTTTGTTCTTGTTTTTAAAGCGGTTTTACCAGTCAAACTGGATGCTTATCAAGACCATTCTTTATCTAGACAACTCTTATGATGAAAATTGCTCTGGCGATCATTTTGATAGTACTGCAGTAGCTTATTTCGGTGATGTCTTACTTCATGTTGGAAAAAAGGATAAAAAGAAAGTACATGCACGCCTCAGGAACATGAAGCTCAGTTTTCATGAGAATGACATTGTCGGTATTTTGACTGAAGATATTTTCTTTTGTTTCTGTTGATTATCTTATTTTTAGTCTGAGGAATGCATTGCTGGTCCGTTTTCTTTGATGGAATGTGAACTAATTCATCGGGATGAACAAGTAGTCACAATAAAACTTAGTGAGAAAGAGGACGACAAGGTTGTAATATTCACTGCCGAAAATGATGCCGAAACATGGGCATTGTTGTTAGGAGAGGTAAATATTCATTGTTTTGTCAATAAATTTTTTTCTAAAGTGGATAAGAGATCAGATTCAGTGTTGACCAACCCTTGTGGGATGCCACATTCCTGAATTTGATATTGTGGAGGTGATTGGATGGAAGTTTAGTCTACTCATTGACTTGAGAACCAAGTTAGCGCTGTTTATCTTCCCAGTTTCTCATAGTGCCAATTTATCAATAGTTGAAATGATGGCGGCTTGATAGGCGTGAATGTGGCCGCGAAACTGCATACACTATTTCAGACCTTTGTAACACTGTTGCGTCTTCATTACGCGATTCTTATCTACACATAAGAGATTTTAAATGTTGGATGGCTTTAATGGTAACACAATTTGTTTTTAGTGTTGGCTGTTAGAATATGACATACTACGGTCAAGTATCAAAGAAGCTACTCTATTTGGCACGTTCTGGTTGCGTCAAGGTGGAGTTTCGCCTTCTATAAATGTGTAACGTTTGAATTTACGAAAAAAATAAAGAATGTATGTACACTCCCTAGATTGGTTGGTATTTCGTACTTCCTATGGAAAATGAATTCAAGTATTACATGTATAGGAGAAGCATTTAAGAATTCTTCAGGTACTACTGGTGAATGGATATATACAGCAGCAGTCCTATCTGGTAAAACAATGTTTTACATTCTCCTGGAGTCATCAGATTATATTTATGAAATGGATGTTAGAAAGGTTCCAACATTTAAATACTAATTTTTGTTTGAAATTTTGCTTACGAGATATGTTTATATAATAACTTTCAGGTAATTTTACTTCGGGATCGTGTGGACAAAGTTGATTGGTGTCCAAAATGTAGGAAGAAGGACCAGAAAGGACCTTTTTTGATATCATTAGAAGGATGGTTGGTTTACTAATAATAAGTTTTTTTTTTCGTTTGTATTCGTTACAGACTTATAATCCAAACCTATTTTTGTGAGGCTTGTAATATGTTTTTTCCCATAAAGCATAAAGTTGACAATTTTTTTCAAAATGCAACACGTTTTCACTCATTTAATGGCTCTGCTACAGACCGCTTTATTTCTTTTTTGTTTGAATTCTGTAATTTTATTATCAGCAGAAGGATTCGAGTTAAATAATCAAAGTTCTGCTTAAAATTAAATTAACCGTGTGGTCGAAGTTTACATTCGACCAAGCTTAGTGTCTGACATTATAGTTCACCCTTATAGAATTAGTTATATTCAAAGTTCTTACAATATGTTTGAAATATGTAGTGAACTAATTATTTTCAGTGCGTTGTATGTGGAATGTTGTGATGATTTGTCTACGAAAAAGTGGTTTTCAGCACTTCAAGACGTGCTTTCCATGCCTTCAACTGTTTTAGAAGATTGTCGACTAACTGCCGATAATATACCAATTGTTGTTATTCCTACTCCTTTCAACTGTTTTCTCTATTAGTTAAACGGTAGCATATATTCTTGCAATAATTGATGAGTTTTAAGCTTGTCGACAAATGCATACGTTTTGTGGCTGTTTATGGCATTCATTCCGAAGGCATTTATAGAAGAAATGGAAAGAAAACGGAGACTAACGACATATTCAAACGCCTTACTGAAGGTATTTTTTCAATTTTATCTGGTAAATCTCGACAGAAATGTAGAAAATCGTGGATCTCGTTTTTCCTTTCGTGTGTTTTTTCCTCGTGCATAATTTGTGATTGTTTCTCGTTTTTTCTAATTTAGATCCTGTTCAAACCCATATTGCTTCGACATCAGAGGAGACAGTTTACGCTGTTGCTGATTGTCTTCGACAATTCTTCCGACGCTTGAAATCTCCTCTTTTCCCTCACGCAATTCATAAAGAAATTTTTGAATATGGCAAGTCATTTAGCAGCGATTCTGCTTAATAATACGACGTCATAATTAAGACTTCATGTAATTAGAATGCTCATCTTTTAGATTTTTCACTTTGTTGAAATATTTGTTGTGTTTTTGTGACTGAGAATTGTTTGATTGAAGTAATAATCATCCAAATTATCAACAAGATCACTAAACTAACCCAAACTTATAATACGCCAACAGAAATTAGGTACGAGTGAATTCTTACAAATGAAATGAAATAATTTTCATTCACAGTTTCACATAGAACAATTGAAAGTCTTGCTTTACTATGTTTGTTTACTTTACAGTCAGATGTCGAACATGTATGGAGAGCAACTTGCGCTATCAACAGTATCGTCGTATATTGCAACACATGCCATTAGTTCATTATCATACATTGAGAAAACTAATAGCACATCTTAGTGAGATCGTCAAATACTGCGATGTTAACAAAGCTAGTGCGGAAAACCTGGCAAAGGTACGACAATCATGAAATTGAATAGTATAAACAAATTGTTAGAAATGCTATTGCAAATGTTAACGCAAGGATCGCCTCATTATGAATTGTAGTGTTTCAATATTACGACTAAGTTATTCATTACAATTCCTACATATAACATGTTTGTAGGTATAAAGGAAACAAACAGCACTAAACATAAACATTCACAATATTTTTGATGATTATTTTTCCTTTAAATGTTATATTTCAAGATGTTTGGGCCTTCATTATTTAATGCAAACAATGACGAGTACGCATGCTTTGAGGACACTGCCAATCAAATTGGAGCGATTATTGATTTAATAGATGGATATGATATAATATTTGAAGTGTGTCTATTTATACGAAAGCGTTTTCTTTTTTCCTTTGTTTCTGCAAGTTCTAATTTCGTCTTCAGGTCACTAGTCGTGAAGAAATTTGTCGTGCCATGATTCAACAGGCCCAAACGAAGGCAGTAAATCCTCACGTGGTAGGGGGTTTTGTACTTCTGTGAAATGTTTGTGTTAATGAATACTTTTTATATTTATAATAAATTGTTTTTTTCTTTGCTCCTTCGAAACTTCTCCTCCTTTTTCTATTTTGCTCACATATACTGTTACATATCCTGTCGAGTTAATTTTTGTAGACATTTATTATTGAAGACTCGTGCTGATGGGCTGCTGGTACCGATTCATGTATGGCAACGTGAAAACGAACCATTCAACGTTAAAATTGACCTTGCAGCTGAGGAAGTGTGTCGCAAAGCTATCGCTCGTAGGGGGTTTGATGCCCCGTTGGATGGAAATTATGCGATATTTGAAGTAAATGCCTTTTTCTCTGATTTTTCTGACTACTATAACATGAAAGGTATTTAGGTCATTTTGGATGAAGCGTTAACTCGTCGATTAATGCCATTTGAGAAGTTGTCGCATGCAGTGATCGACCATTGGTTGACATGGAAGTGTACAGATGGATATTTTCTTTTTGATCACGACAATTGGCCTTATAACAATTCAGAATTGGTTTGTTATTTCGAAAAGTGTTTCGTAGGTATTTATCGTTTCACACATACTTTTAACAATGTGCTTCATTATAGGTAGTTAATAGCATATCCTATAAAATGCAGTGAACATATTTTTCTTAGGGTTTTTTAGGATTTTTTTTCTGGAAAAGTTAAAATCGCTGAGCCTGGATCAAAGTCGTTTCATTCATATGAAATGAAGGTCGAGGATGGCATCAAGGTTATTGATTTTTTTTTGATAAAGCTTATTGCCTATTTCTTAAAGTAATGCAGTGGTTAGGAATAGACTTTTTAGAACCAATATCAGTCAATATTTAGCTTGCCGCGTACAAACATGACAAGTTATGGAAGGAATGGGATGTAACAAAATCTATATTTTATTGTGGAACTAATAGGAATAGAAAAGTAAGTGTAATTTTGAGTTTCGTGGACTTTTATACTGACTGTCGCATGTATATTCAAAACATTTTACGCTGCAAAATTTTTTAAAATTGCAATCTTGTAGTATTCTTATAGGCTCCTCATCCATATAACGTGACTGTTTTTGACAAACACGCAGTGTGTTTGACAGACAAGTTTATTGGATATTGTATTTCTTTCCGCTTGTTACCAGAGAGGACGCGTTTTTTGAATATGGCTCAGTTTATTGAAACGGGTGGGCAACCGCCTCCATTGTTGCATTTGTGAACTACGGATGTCTGACCTAGTATGATTTTTCCTTTTTCCTGTCTTATTCCATTTTCTAGTCTTCAGCTTTTAGGACAGATACAATTTGGTTAGTGTGAAATAAATCCAATTGATTCCGAATTGTTACAATTCGCAGAACTCTTTCTTTCTGTGTATTTTTAGAATTCTGCTGTTAAATATCAATTATATGTATTTTTGTTTACGGACGTCCAGTGTTGACCGTGTGAATGTGATTTGGTTACGTCTACAAAGTTGAAACTTATGAGAATTGTCAATTCCATTACGTTTGACGTACTGGAATCAGTAAATTTCTGTAGGTTTAAAGTAATATTTGTTGCAAGAACTTTATGCCCGTTATAGATTTCTATGCATTGTTTCTTCCGTTCTGTTGTTTCAAAGGTCTTTTTACACAGGTTTTCTTTTTTTATTTTTGGTTTTTTCAATATGCATTCTTCAAGAGAATTTCGTGAACAGAAATAAAAGTCTTTCCTTTTTCAAATATTTGAGTCTTTGCTTTGTAGTTTTACGGTTGATTATATTTGAATTTATTCTGTTCTTTAACTTGCGAATCTTACTATGATTATGGAAAGCAGTAATGTTGCCGAATGTTGTTGTTTTCTAATGTATCAAGTAAGGAAAATGATGTCATAGAACATACACAGACATTTTTCTTATTTTCATTTTTTTTTTGTTCAGCAACGGTTCTTTTTGTTGCATTTCCACTCCTGTTAACTTTACTACACTATTTCGAATAATTTTTCTATTAATAAAACTAATGTCTTTTTATGAACCTGCTTTTTTAAAATAGAATAGTAGCGTTATGCTACATTTGCGGCTTTCTGGTGTGAAACTTATACGATTTGTTTCTTCGAATGCAGTTGCATCAATAGATGGGCACGAAGAGCAACCCATTAAGAAAATTAGTAAAGCACTTGAAACATACATAAGGCTCAGTAAAGAGCATGGGTCAATGATGGCACGAGAAAGGTACATAGTTATTGCTAATTTGTTTATTGGCAGTAAACTATTTCTCTTTTAGAGCAAATTTTGAATTGGGTCGTCGGCATTTGGCAAACATTATGAATTTGGATTCTAATTCGATGACCCAAGCGGACGTCGATGAGTAAATTTTACATGCACTTATAGTTTTCTGGCCTTGATTTATTTTTCTGTAGATTTCATCCTGTATCGATATTTACACATCTTTATCTACAACATAGCTACAAATGGATGGAATATGAAAACTTTTCAGGGCAATTAAATATCTATTCCCATCCAGTTTATTTGATCTCAAAGCTAGGCCAGTTATGCGTCCTCCAGACGAGATTCTTCCAAAGTAGTATTATTTCGAATTATACTCACGAATTTTATTTAGTTTTTTGAAACGGTAATCATGGTGTCAAAACAGCTTTTTAGATTTCATCGTATAGCATTCGATGAAGAAGGTCGTCCAGAAGGCACTAGATTCTATACTCTTCTACCTAAATTTTATGGTTTATTAACGGTATTTATTGCTCTTCTGCTTTTATTCAATGAGGATCGTGCGTTATTTAGTACCATTCCACTTTAGGATATTGGTGTTAAAACAAAAGCGGTCACATCGTTCTATAATGATCATTTAAAGACAAGAAGAAATAGTGAAGAGTTGAAGTCTGTGTCAGTATTTACCACGGATTCATATTTATTAAGAACTGAACGTTGTAATGTAAAGTAGTGCTTAAAATCTGGTGAAATGGGCAAGAACGATAGAGGAGTAGATGATTCGTCAGTTTAGAAATGTCAGTGGAACTCAATGGTTGAGTCAACAGACTCTGGAAAAGAAGTTAGAGGAAAAGATCAACGAAGAAATGGTAAGTCTTCTTAATATATTTGTTCCAGATATCAGTCGTATTTTTTGAATTCTTATTCCATGGTGATGTCGCGATTTGCTAAGTGAAACTCGTATTTAATAGTACGAATAAACACGAATTTAATAATTAATAAACTATTGGATATCAATATGAAATATTCAAAAAAATCCTCAGTTTAAAAAACATCGAATAATAGCGCAGTCCGTTTCGAAAAATTTTAGTACACTCATTTGTTGATGGCTTTTGATCACCTTGTCAGTTTACCTTCGTCTGCTGTTGAAGAAAAATTTATTATGCAATACAGGTTTGTTGCTCTTATTCTTATTTTTTCTGATTATATTTTCACAAAGATTTCTAATTCTTCTATTTAAGACAACCATTAACTGCAACAACAAAGTCCAGGCTTTTTGGACCAAATATTCCTAATGTCACTACTTGTCCTATAACACAGTGTAGGATGACTTCAGTTAGGTAATTGCATGCTATTACTTACTGCAGTGATTCATTTTCTGATAGTTTTTTCACCTATTATAAATGTATCCATGAATAATTTGTTAGTTTTTTGTTAAGGAAAATTTGGAAAGAAAATTGTAATTGGCAACACATTTCCTTTTATATCGCTATGATAGCTAAAAAGACAACCACGAAATATTAAAAGTGTTTGGTTAAGCAGACAGATAGAATAGGGCTCAGATAGTTGTCAGTTATCGTTCTTTATATCTTTTAGGTTGGCTGTCCTATTAAATCTTTAACAAACTAAAATGAAAACATAACTATAACACATTAACAAACAATAGCGACAATAATAATAACAATAACGATAGTAATAATTACATCCAATTTAGTAAATAAGTAATAATAACAATAACAATAACAAAACTATCATATACAACAACTGTAATATATAGAAAGGCAATAATAGACGAATGCATCAAATGCAGCTGTCTTATAAGTTACGAATGAATAGATAATATTAGAAATACAAGTAGAAAAAGCAATTATATCAGCTTTCATGAATTATGAGCGAGTCAACCTATCAGTGCATTATTGTTATGAAGAAGAATAATTTTGTTTTGTTACAGGACAAGATGTAAAGATACAAGAGCTGAAGTACAAGTACTTGATCCTGGTGTTGGCAAATTCGACATAGATGGGCACGATCTGTGTGATTTTCGTCAAATTATTTCCAGGTTGGTACATTATATGGATTAGTACGCTTAGTTTTCCCCTTCATAAGCTTTAATAAAGTTGGAAGATCCTTTCAAAATTAAGTTATTATTGCCGTATTTTCTAGTCTTACCGTTTTTGAGTAATGTCTACAGGTTATATGGGTTTCAGAAGGAATGAAGTCACAAGGTTTATTTATCTGGATATCTCACAGGTGAGCAATGTAGTGTAGCTGATCGAATATCACTATAAATCCATATGTTTTTCACGTGCAGAATTCCAACCTTTTGTTCAGCAGATGCATATCTCTTTCAACTATAACTTTTTTCTTCGAAATTCAAATGCTCAGATTTGAAATCTTACAAAACTATACAAATAGTTCGTTTTGATTCTTCCTTCACTTTGCAATATCAGTGTATAGTGAATTCAACTTATTAAAATTATACTTATAGGATTTTTACATAATGATTAAGAATTAACTTGTCCATAATTTCGTTTTGTTAAGATTTTAGATTTTTGTAACTATTTCGTTTTTTAGAAACCTTATCAGTAACGATTATCTTTTACAATGAATTTAATGTTTCGAGATTTTGTACTTTAATGCCTTTAACTGCCATATTCTAACTCAATTTACTCACATAAACTCATTGTTTCTAATATATATTTTCTTCACTTCAGTCTACCTCTAATGATACTGAATTCATTTAATCGGGATGCTAGTCACAACTGTTGAAATCATATTCAAGTGTTTTTTTTTTACAAAACGTCTCTTGTTCAGTATATCGCTATATTCAATACAGTTATATAAATTTTATAATGTATTTTATTCTTAATGAAAATTTGATATCAATAATTACCAGTGCACTGTGTTTGTGTAGTTAATCAATACAGAACATTTGACCTTAGCATTTATGTGTTTCGAAAGGTCTAGTTTACCAAGTGACTTCTATAATGCCTTACGTCTTTTATTTTGTTTACCAGGTACTTGATAGTACTTCAGCTAGATGGTAGACTGAATCCCTTCGTCCAGACATCGAACACGATAATGACGGTAGCTAGTCGTAGGCTTGAATGGTACTCGTAGAGTCTCATTCACAATAATTGTTAAATATTTGATATAGAGATATCATTGAAACGACTTATTCAGGGACACTTATTGCTTGATATTCATGTAGACGTGACCTTTCAAGAACACAGTGCTAATCAATCAACTGATCAATTCATTTTTGACCACACCGAGTCTCTTGTCCATTTGACATGCCCTTACGTACAGTGTTGCAGTGCGACGTTCTTTTGAAAATTTTAATCGAATTCAACTAGTGCTCTAGTGTGGAATATTATTGAAATTATCTAGTTATCTATCAAAATAGAAGCATTAGAATCTATGGTTCATCCTAATAGAGGAACAACTTCCTTGTTTTATTTCGGTGGCTTGAAGTTCTTGAAAGTTTTCAACTTTAGAAGCATTGAAATCGTTGAAGATAGTTTAGACTTTGATTTTGTTCTTATAGACTTTCTCACGCATTGAATGGTCGTAATGCTTGAAAAATGTTTATTATATAAGCTACAAGTTTGGGAGCATGGTTGGTAAGGCAGAGTTTATTAACTGAGCTCATTCAAATTGACATTGGTAGCCATGTGTTGATGGAAGAGAAGCTTGAAATATTGAACTTTCTGATTTCGTAGAATCGTATGTAACATATCTTTGCACTACAGTCGATTTAGTCAAATTCAGTGATCAGACTTCTAGTGTATGGCAAAATTGATATATTTTTTTGATGCAATTTCAACCTCATGAAATGTGCCCGAACGGAAGTTCAACTACCGATTCGATAGTCAGATTTTAGTAAAGAACCTATTTTCCGTTGAACGTTAACACCGAAGTGCTCACTTTTATCAAAAAAGCGCCAATATATTTAAAAACAGAGATTTTTCTTTGTTTTTCATTGAGTTGGAATGGTCTATGTTTGTTGAGATTCTCCAATGTATCAATTTTGTCTGGAACTTGATATTATTGCTTTTTGATCTCTCAAATATCTACGCCACAAATTTCCGTCCGCCATCACTTCCGACGCGTCATTCTCATTAGCGGAAGATTGTCGAATCTCCACGATGGATTTTTCAAAATCAGTGTTGTCTTGCATGTTCGTTAGAACGTTTCTATCCCTAAATCTCATCGACGTTTTATGCTATTTGAATGGCGCTGTGTTTGAGTCTGAATTGGTAGAAGTAGAGTTACAGAACTTTCTGTTTTCACATCAAAGATTTTAACGTTGGCGTTTTTTAAAACACTTCATAGATCAACTATACGATGCGGAAGTACACATGAAAAAACTGATTAGTTTTAGTCGTGTACGTCATTATCACAATATTTAAAAATGTGCTTATTATATAATAACTCAATGACATGTGAGAAAAATATCCTCTTAATACATCGACGCTGCTCATTTACAGCTTCTGGTTCCCATACCTCTCATTTTACTGAGGTAAACATATAAAATGTGCTTATTGAGCAATTACCTCAGCCAACGAGATAAATATATGCTAATTACCACTGTGTTATTGACTTATCACTTCTAACATAGAAGTCATAACAGCTTGAGCCACGTATTTCTTCATTGCTGATTATTTATTTACCCGCCTTTATTATTATTCTGTATCAAATAGAAGTAGAAAAATTGATTCTTGTTGCAGTCGATCTCATTAGCATAGAGACATTCTGAGATTCTCATTGATAGATTTGTATTATTCAATTAGTTGCAAAATAACATTTATAATCATTTTTTCGTACATTAATACAGTACACGTTAGAACATTCATTCTTTTTTTTTCAACGTTCTTTTTTTTTTTGATTCCCTGAGGCATACTATTTGGCAGTTGTCAGTGTCGGTATCGTCATTGACGAATGATTAGTAATGACCTTGAAACTATACTGATTGTCATATTCGTAATTTTTACTTCATTGCATTTTTGTAATGGTATTATAATGTCCATAGTTGTGCTGAGATGGCCGCAAAACTCGAAACCTCAGGCGGGACTCGTACCCGCACTTACAGATATCCGGTCTGCCGTGCTTTCCAGTACACCACCGAGGCCCTTGCTCTGTGACCACTCAATGCTTCACTTATAGTAAGTGGGTACCATTATCAGCACTCGCCCGCTAACGGGTACGACCTGGCGAGCCGATATCGGCATTACATCCAGTTAAGCTGATAACTGCGGGATAACCCGGAACTTTAGACATATTCGTAATTTTTATTTAATTGCATTTTTGCAATGGTATTATAATGTCCATAGTTGTGCTGCTGATATACTGATTGTCTATCTGAAATTATCTATTATGACGAATTTTCTTCGATATGCTGAAGAAATCTCTGGTGTTTACACAATACCGCTTACTTATTGAAGTGCCAAACACTAAAACGTATTGACGGACCAATATTAACTTCCATTTCATGGCTAACGTTAACTGTTCGTTGCTGTCGCCTTGTCAAACCATCCTTATTCTAAGAAAGTTTACCTCAATTGTTTTGTGACAAATAATGTTCCAGCACTTTTTCGGCTGCTTCTTCGGTGGAACATCATTCAAACTGAATCATTGCGACGATTTTTTGTAAACAATGGTTACTCAAGAATCTGATCAGCCTTAATGTTATTGAGGGATCATTTCGACGATTAAGCCTTGTTGATTTGATTTTCTTCCTCTGACAAGCATACATAGCGCAGTGACAGCAGCTGAAGAAGTAAGACGTTAGTTCGATGGGGTTTGATTTTGGTTCCATTCCACCAGACCAATCAAATCTAACATGTCTTCTAAGCGAAATCGATTCTTGCCGTAACATTTTGCAAAAAAAATGACACGTACTGATTGCAAAGGGATCGGCAACCTCAAGAGCAGCAGAACCTCACTGTATAGACCATACTCTTATTTCAATCATTTCCGCGTTATCGCGCGATGAAGTTGAATATGTAATGTGATGAGTCCCCACAAGGGATAAATCAAAGCCAGAAGTTTATCTCATTTCTCCTGATTGCAGCGTTTTTAGCAATTTGGTTTACTCGTAATTAATAATCGATTCGGAGGAATGGAAGTAGTCGTTGTTTTGAAGTTACTTGATTTGTATCGAATTCACTACGCGAATATTAAAACAATTTTATTTGAAGGATAAAGCTTATAAGTTGATCGTCAGGCATAATCTAATTTTAATGAATTTCAACTTTTCAATCTTACAAAAAATCAACAACATTCAGGGGTAAAGGGAAATTCTACATATTGACGAAGATTCATAAATGTTTATTATTAAGAAAAGACAAAAATGTGAGACTCATTTAATTGTCTGAACGCTTTTTTTTCTCTTTCTCTGTGCATTATTTTTCTGTATGTCTTGTTTGGTCGGTTCGTTTATCGCTTACATGTTTTCTAAGTTGTTGATATGGATGTTTATCCATAATGTTTACTTGTAAGCAATTCTCTTCTGTAAATAGCGCATCTGTCTTAAGTGATTTCAGAAAGATATCGAAATCCACTAATTGGTGTAAAATGAGACTATCGATTTTTAAGCACTTTGTGTTTGATTAAATCTTTGACTGACAAGTTTATTCAGCCTACGTAAATGTCACCAAGGTGAAATGCAACTCAAGTGATCTTTGTGAGATTTCTTTCTAGCGAATAACAATTATGTCATGTTTTGACCTCTCTGAATTCTCAGTTGAAAAGTTATTGACGACTTTCTTGTAAATGTTTATCATGCGACGAAAAAAATCTATGAATTGAAAGACAACAGAACGACACCATAGACCGATGGTGACTTCATTGTTCTATAGATTTCCCTCAGGCTATTACTCAAATGTTTACACGTTTTTCATTCGATTCATTTCTTCACCATTGGCTTGAACATTAGCGATTTTTTCTTACTGGTGTTATATTAACGAATACATATACATCAACCAATCAGTATCATTAAACGACATTCTGAATGTTCATTGTGTATTCACAGATTTATAAGTGTGGAAAATTTTATTGTCGACGTAGAAGACGAACTGCTTACCGACAAATTGATACAATCCGTACCGCATTCTTCCATTACCGTATTCTTCTATAACAGTTGTTATTATTTCATTTTTGATGATGAATTATGACGTTTATAGTTTAGCAATTTGCACTAAAATCATCACTTTTGCATTTTTCAGTTTCTGAAAAAGAAGTTGCGATGAAAAAATAGAAGTGAAGAAAAAACACAAGGAGAAAATTGTTAAAATATGAAGATGTTGCATTAGCAATAACGAAATCGTTGATATTGATTGAAAACTTTTGATCTTAAATCTCGATCTTAATTCATTCATTGAGCTCAGTTATTCTTTTGTTTTTTCGCGTTTATGACTCGTTTTTCATTCTTCTGAGGACTCTTTTTATTTTTTAACAATATAAATTCAAAAAACTACGTTGGTGCCATGGGCAAAATTCAGATTACTACTGAATTTTGCATAAATTGTCGTCGAACTACCAACGGAGGTTCATTTTTTCATCTTCATTTACCGTATCGCCTTTGTCGGTCAACTGAATTTGTTGATCATCGTTTTACTATATTGAATCTATTGAAAAGTACTATTGATAGATTTGTCCGAGATCACTTCTAATATAGTGATCGTATGTATAACTTATAGCGCATATTATCAAATTATTCATTATCTCGTAACACCTCAATGCTTTCATTCTTGCGTTTCGTATCGTCCCTCCTCCATAACTTGTTCGATTAAAAACTCAAATTTTCAGCATTGGCAAGCTCGTTCGTCGTCTCGTACACAAAACGCAGCGATAATGATGCGCGTCGACTGGCACGAAAAATGTTGATCTTTAATCTATTAGTTATTTTCGTTGAATGACGACGATTTGTCGTGAGTGTTGTGACGTTAACGAAACGCGAGAAAACGCACGTGAGATCCGACGGAGCAGTGACGGACGATTACGTTCATGTTCCTGGTGGTGTCAGTCGTCCTTCAACAGTAGTTAATTCCTCGAAATGGTGTTTTTTTTTTCATGAATAGCATCAAGAAGAGTTAGACATGTTAGGGTTCATCCTATTATATCGAATCAGTCTAAATACGTATAGAACTTATTTAAATAATACAAATAATAATTTTAATCTATTTTACATTTGATGAAAAACCATAGGAGTTGACGATGAATCTTCTAGCAAAAATTACTGGAAGAGCAATGCTGGCAGTGCTTTTCCCCGTTTTATATGACGTTTTAAAAATTCTCAAATAGTTCAGTGTTGATGATATTTCACTTCATATGTACCTCATAGTGTTTAGTTCTATAGACTTGAATAATTGATCGCATGTAAAGTTTTGAAATAAGAAATGTTGACGATACGAGAAAGCTGAATAGAAGAAAGTACGTTAAGAAATTGCTGTGGAACGATCCAATAATTTTAATACCAGCTTACGCTTTTCTGTTGACACTAGAGGTCACTAGTGACTTTCCTTACTCAATATCTACCATAAGATAAGATAAGATAATTGTTGGCGTTGATCAATCCCTTGTGGTGGGATGCGCCCCCGCATTCATGTTCAACGTGATATCGTGGAGGTGGTTGAATGCATGCCTGGTCTATACATGACTTGAGTTGACCACTCTTCACCAAGTCAGTGCCAGTTATCTCACCCAGACTCCTCTGGTACCAAGTTACCGACCTCGGAGGGATGGCGGGCTTGGTAGACCTGGGGTGCAGCCACGAACTGAATCGGCCGGCGTGTCACTGCGGCACCTCCACCACTGAGCCACTGCGCCCCGTATCTACCGTATCATAGATCAAATATGATTATTTTCAATGAATTGAGCACGTGAAAGTCATTAGAGCATTCGAAATTGAAAATTCTTCTATGATGTGAAATTCTTCATTGCATCGTATGTGTACTGTAGTACATCAAACAACCAGTAAGTGCATTATTGAGTTGATGAAAATATCGCATGAAAGACAAATGATAGAAATATAGAACGTTTCATACAAAAATTTCCCTTGAAAAACGGTTTAACTCATGTCGCACTCGAAATTTGAATAAGCTTCTCCGTTATAGTGTTAGTTCAAGACTTCAATCTTACTGGTAAGGTGATAAAAAGTCACTGGTATCATTTTCATTCAAGTACGACCTCATTCAGCAAACTGAGTTCGCTAGTCTCTGCTGATGTGTTGTTTATTTTGTGTTGTATGACTTTGTTTGTATAGTTTTCGAGCAAAATTTCCAAATCATTTATAAACAACATGTGTTTTTGTTCTGTTAATAAGTGCTTAGTGCGACGATCAAAAACATGGAGGTTCCATTTTTGAGTGCACAAAAATTGATCTCCATGAGTATTTTGATAATTTTCATTAAGTGAAATTCATGATGAGTTTAGTTATTCGTAGATGTTTCGCTAATGTTTGAGTTCACTTTGTGTTATTAATTGCAGTGGAAAAAAAATCTCTGATAAATGCATTTCTTCGAACACATGCGACAATATATGAGGGACATTATCTAAGGAGTCAAATCAAGTACGGAGTTTTCAATTATTATATTGACTACATCAAGTTATTATACTAAGTACATTGTAAGGACATGCATTCATTAGGAGCAAATGAGGACTAGATAGACTCTTACATATTTTTAAATATAATGCAGTGAATTTAATTATCTCAAATATAGGAAAGAAATCTTATAAGGATAAGCATTGACGTGATCAATCTTTCCGCGATGATTTGTGTTATGATCTCTATGTGACCTATTCATAATATCATGTTGGTTTGAGTGTCATAAATATGTACATTGAGATGTGCAGTCTTTCATCAAGTCTACTTACCTATTCCAACATTACCTCCATTTCGTCATCCTCTAAGAAATTGAGGGCTAGATTTGTTAGTTGCGGTCTCGAACCTGCACACACTGATGATTCACACATATCGACACCTCGTGCTGCGCTACGCAGGTCCACTTGTTAGCAATGTGAATGAATATTCAAATAAATTTCTAATTCTGACGTATACTTCGTGTAAAAAACAAAGTCTCACTTTTCATCCAACATATTTTCAGTCAATTAAATTGATACATTGGACTTTTAATTCGATTTGGTAGATCTAGAAGTCCTTTAACAACTGTTCAGATACAATCGATTTTCATTTAAGATCGTAGATCAATTTCAAAACACGATAGAGATCAAACTAGGGTATGAAATCACTTGACAGAATTTCATTTTACGTTTTATATTACTGTTACTGGGACGTACATCACAAACAGCCCGAGCACTTATAAGTTTGTAAAAGATAACGATGAGGTTGTTTACGAGGTTGATTGTAATGTTTTTCATCGGATCAGTTTGTCAATTTAAATAGTTTTATAAATGTTTGTGTGTTTCACGTATCGATTTATATTCTTTCTTATGTTTAATTTTTTTACATGATTTTACGAGAACGTGCTACTTTCAGAGAGATTCTTCTCGCTCCAATTCTAATCTCTGGTCTTTTGGGACGTGTCGATGTGAAAGCGACAACTGAAGGTTCCGGTGGCATCACAGCACTTCCACGTGCTGTTCGACATGGTATTGCCTTAGGCATAGCGGCGCTCTATCCTGAAAAAATGGAACCATTACGTATCTGTACGTTACGATCTTTCACTTTCTACTTTTTCTTTTTTTTGGTGTTGTTCATTTGTTATTTTAGATTAGAATTTAAAATTTGAATGTTCACGAAAACTTTATGGACAAGATTTTTTAATGTTTTGCATGAATTCGGTTTGAAACACAAATATATTTTTACAAATATAAAATGAATAGAAAAATATTTAGTACGAGTTGAGTTTCATTTAACTTTCAAGAGGAGTCAACTATTCCATTTGCATATATTAACCGAATGAATATTAAATAAACAAAATAGATTTCTAACTGAAATGATTTGATTGTTGACGAATATTAGAAGTTTAAAAAACGATTGTACTTGTTGTCATTTGAAATCCCTTTGGTTGAAAATGTTGATTATTCCATATTATAGAAAGTAAAAACAAAAACATGTATGACTTACGTCATTTATTTCATTTTGGGTGTTGTTACTTGTTTGTTTGTTTGCTTACTTGTTTAATCAATACGGTATCGAAAAGACCTCAATGTTTTTTCATGAAAGACAAAGCTCATCAAAAGTAGAAAGAAATTCATGTTTACATCGTCAGTCTGATCTCAGTTCATTTTATGTTCACCGAATAACTTGTTTTTGTTTTGTTTTGTTTTTTTTTTTTCGAATCTCTAACAATCTTTACTGTAATGATTTTCGTTTGAGAACAATCGAAAAGATATGTCGAATGATATGACCTTGAAAATGAAGCAAATAATCATCGGCATTTCATCGAAAAATGGGTCAGTTCTCTATGACTCGGCGGCCGTTGTTACCTCATCAATGCGTTAATGTGCTTTGTAACCTTGGCATTTTGCCAACAAGCCAGCTGAGCTAATCGACCCATTTTAATTCTAGGATCTAAGAAGAATGAGTGTTACTGAAAAGTGCAAGTGTTTTTTTTCCTCTTCGAAGAATTCAAAAGAATGCACTATTTATTGTTCTGCAAAAATCAGCAATAGAAAAATAATTCGATGCAATTATAGTGATATTTATTGTATTTTATTGCGAAAATAATTCTATGATTTTGTTATCTTACTCTTCACTTGGATGTTATGAGTGAGTTTTACGATTGTTTTTCTTCCTTGAAATTATACCTCAACGCTCTATGTATGGTGAGGTGATCATTGGGTTTTAGGTGCGGTTTTCCCTCATGTAAATTATCATCAATTGTAGATGTTCGTTTTTTTTGAGGAAAAAAGATAACTGATTTGAGCTGTTGATTGTTATCGTTTGTTGAGGAAATATTTGGTAGGCGTAAAGTAATAGAAAACCTTAGACATATCGATTTAATTTTAGTAAAGAACTTTTTTTTCTTCCTTTCTTATGCTAATTAACTAATCAGTATTGATTAGTTTTCAATAATGATCACAAATATTTGTTATTTATTTTTTATTGTCATTATTTGTTATTTATGATTATTTGTTTCAGCTGGTTTATTGTCTTATGATCCACGTAGAAAAGAACGTAATAAAGTTAATCAACCGGGTGCACGTGCGAAATGGATTTGGTATGAGTTCTAAGCTTTTCGTTTTTTTTTCACTCAAATCACTTAATCATTAACAGGCACTTGTGGTTTCTTCAATTACCTAAACTCATCAGATCAGATAAATCATGAGATTTTTCTTTCACCTCCATTACTCATTTTATTTTATACTTATATACTTTTGAATAATTGAAATGCATGTTAGTATTTTTTGTATTTTTCTTATTAGGTGTTTTTTTTTCATCTATAATACATTTAAATAAATGTCATATGGTAAGGAGATTATATTGCTATCTTCCCTCACTGTTTTTATCATTTAATTCGTTTATCTATTAAAAAAAAGAGCGAACCACTGCAATTTGTATGATAAGCTCTGTTCGACATATAAGAAGACAATTTTACAGTTAACGAAAACAATAACATTTTTTTTTCTGGACTCTTCTCCTCAAAATCTGCTAGGTGCTTATAATTTTTCATTACAGATTTAATAGAATAACTATTAAAAATTATAAAATGAATAATGGTAAAATGATGTGAAATTAAAATGTATTTTGTTTCGTCATACATACATCCCATTCATAATGATGCTAAATCCTCCAAGACAGGAGGTATTCCCTGAGGTTACACGTGTTGCGATAATCAACTCAGCATCATTAATGAACATGATAGAAAATAGATGAAAAAATAGCTATAGTTTGTGTCAGACTTATCTATAATATCTATCTATGGATTTATTCATATGTTTCCCTCAATAACTCTCACTTCCAATCGTTGACGATCTGATTCATTCTATTGTTCAACTCGAAGGCACGAATCAGCTTTTTCCATTTCATAGTACGAATGAAAATATCCAGATCAGAGAACGTAATAAAGCTATATTCTGACGGAAAATCTACTATGCGACAAAACAGTTACAAGCTTATTGGAATTACTAAACTTCGTAAAATTTTTCCCTACTCCTCAGATATCGTACTCTTCTTAATTACCTCGTCAATGAATTGAACTAACTATTCGCCTCGTTGAATATTTCAATTGTCTATGTGCTTCATCGAGTTATCATTAATAATGGAGTGTTTATTATTTGCCTCAATATAGGCCTTAGAATATTTTTTGTATAATGTTTTTGTTTATCTAAACATCAGCCAACTATTTTGACAAACTTCCAATACCGTAACGCATAGAAATTGTCCCTTTAATCTGAAGTTTCATATATCATTTGAGGTGTTTACATTTCTGTGACAATTTATCAAACACGAAAACATGACTTTTTTCTAATTCGTTTAAGAAATATTCTTCTTTTTTATCAATATTCATATAAAATATAACTACTAGAATGTTTGAAATCATTCGAATCCATTTCGATAAACCTCGGAATTTGATCTTTGTACGAGAATTTTGTAATGTTTGCAATTTTCCCTCGCCATGAGTTAAACGATTAAATGTGACCTTTGTACGTCAGCTGATTTGGATGGAGGATGTTCGGTCGAATTTCTTTCTTATGTATTTTTTTTTATTCTTGTAGGAAACGGCGCTGAGTGGCAGTGCCCGGCACGCGTCTTTTCCCGCCCCTCGCCGCCCGTTGTTTGCGCGATTACCGGAATCATCTCCGTTTGGTGAAGAAGTTCAAATCGAGGAATACATAACTCAAAATAATTTATTTACCTTTTAAATACTAATTTGTAGTTGTTGATGATATACGATGGGTCATTTTTATTGTTAAGAACTAATTATTGACATGTTTATTAGTATTGTTGGAAATAGAATAAAAAGTTTCTTATACGGAAATTTTCATGGAAAACGATAGGCAAGTGATATCTGCAAGATCGTACATTTATTTGAATTATAGCTGAGGTGTACTGTAACACATTGAGTGATAAGTAGGAAATTATTTGAGAACTCATCACTTTTTTTCCTTGAAATCATTAAGATTTCCTCTCAAATCGTTCCTATTTAACCGTGGATACTATGGAAGCATTAAGGTCAAGTAACGAGTATTCATGAATGAATACTGTAACGATTAACCTATAAAGAAGAGATCGACATATACATCTAAGTATACGGTAGTGCCCTTTGCATGGTTGCAAGAGCATCGATGAGGTTGGTTGATGTTATACGCGTAACGTGGTGCACATGATTTTTGTCGTTGTGAAGGTCATATTGCTGAAATATGAAGAGAATTTTGTCTTGTAATTATTTCAAAGATCGAAGTGTAATCGATTCTGAATCGATCAATAACACGTGTAAGTGTTTCCAATGAATTACCGCTCTGCTAAGTATACGGTAATCATATTCGTAGTTGTTTAACGAAACATACGCAGGACTCTTTATAATGCAATTTTTCCTCATTATATAAACGACTACCATATGTACTGTCAGTCATTAGTACGAAATTGTGACTGTAACGTTTAAGAATGATAAGATGTTTGTTTAAAAAACCTACCTCCAATAATCTATGCATACCTTGCTCGATCATTAAACTAACTCCTACTGTATTTTCTTTGATCCGAAAGTAAAAGGTGTGTGGGAAAAGTAATAACTAAGGTCTCACAGAAAATTGTAGCGATTTAACGTTTTTAAAATCAACAACGATTGTTGAATTCCTCATACTCAAGTTGTGAGGTCATGATGAGTTCTAATGATATTAATGTGTAATGTAAAATGATAAATGATAGGGAAGTGACTACATTTTCTTTTTGTTGTTGCTCTTGCAAAACTGTCTCAAAAAGCCTGACATTCCTCACCCTTTAAATTTTTATAGTGATATGATTTCAATTCTACTAATTTCAACTAAGTCATAAGATAACAACGATATGTGTTTAATGAATTCAAGACATCAAAGATCGGAGAGATTTGAACGTTTTCATGAGTAGGACTTTCGCTAAAGTCTCGTTCTTCTTCAATGTCTCGTGGTGGCGATCACGACCTCTTTTCGTGTTGATTAGAATGGGCGGCGCTTTATTGAACGTTCCTCACCCGTTGTTCGTTCGTTCGTTCGTTCGTCCTCTTGGTGCTGGGGTAGGAGTGGTGGTGGTGAAGTAAGGGGTTGCAGACTTTCAACGAGGCCGGCGGGGTCGTCGCTTCCTGGCACGCTCCGCCCATCGAGGCCGCGCCAGATGGCTTTGCGGTGCGCTCGTGAACGGGCCCCGTCGTTGATGGAAGCGCCCCTGTTCGCTACCGCAACGGTCACCTCAACAGCAGGACTTGCTTCTGCAGCAGTACCTACCTCGAATACTTCCTATTCGGATACGCCTCGTAACATCACTGCCAATACCCCTAGGCACCTATTCGCCACCGCTACAGCTTCTGGCGCTGAACTATTTGGCAATAATTGTTGGACATCTGAAGAGACATGGAATAATGTCTACAGTTGGATTAATAACACTCAGGTGTCGTTCTTTTTTCTCTTCTTTTTGAGAATTCAATATCATCTCAGTCAGTTATTATAAAAGAATATTTTTAAATAATACAAGAACAAGAGAACTTGATTAGAGTAAAAATCGTGAGGGGTGAGGTAAAAATGAGAGAGATTTACAAGTTATATGACAAATCAAACTGAATTGGAAAAGAATATCGTTGTTGATAAATAATTATGTTAATTATGCGTAAATATTTTTTGTTAAGAATTTTCTATTATTCTTAGAAGACGGAAAACTATAATTTTACAAACGAGAAAATTTTGTGCACTATTAAAACTTGTTTTCTTTAAGTATGAACTCTTATCGATTCTTATCGATATTCAGGTCGCTTCGAAGTGTTATTCTAATTTAAAATCACCTCACAAAACCTCAAAAATTACCTCATAACAGAGGAAATGAATAATATTCTGTATTATTTAAAGATTTTATTCTAAAAGAAAAAGAAAACCATTCCTACACGTCATTCTTTGGACGTTTTTTTCTAAGAAGAAAGAAATTGAGATTTTAAGAAGAAAGAACTGAGGGAAATTCTCACTCATTTAGCGATTTCTTCTATTTTAAACCTCATTTAAATCATATTGAATAACCGCAATTTTCGATGCTTTATTGATTTTTTGAATTTTTATCGATTATTCTGAGGTATTTTTTTTTCGGAAGTGTAATTTATCACTTTTCTCATTATTGTCATTATTATTATTATTTTTATTTATTATTATTATTTATTTATTTATTATTATTATTATTTATTATTTAGTTATTAATTATATTTTCAATTTTTTTTTAATTAGTCGTT
>KN716271.1:89902-105295 GCA_000816705.1 Dictyocaulus viviparus | reverse complement strand
ATTATTATTATTATTATTATTGTTATTATTATATTTTCAATTTTTTTCAATAGCATTCTTCATTATCACATGATAAAAAGAAGCGCAGCTCATTTTATCAAAAATAAATGTTGATAGAGGAGGAAAAAAAAAGAAAAACAGAAAAAAAAAGAATTCAAAGTGTCATGTTGTTGCAGTTTCCTCATTTCCCTCAGATTAGTTTATTCAACAGAAAATGGAAAGATCTGTGAAAGAATAATCAATTTATTTACTTAAAAACAAGCATGTATAATTTGCTCTTTTTTTTGAATGATCGCTAAATATTATTGATTGCTGATAGGAATATATTGAGGGTCGAAGTTACTCAGTTGAAGTGAAAAATCCTCAATTTTTTTTTCTAACCCTTTTATCGCTTGACATTTTCACTTTCATTATTTTTTCACATTTATATCTAATGATAAGTAGATTATGTTAAGATTTAGTATGACTCTTATGAAGAAAAGAAACGGTCAAAAAAGCAATGTTGTCACTCTTCCCTCATCTGTTCTCAGACGCTTTCTTTGTAGGAAATGAAATTCATGACAGTTGTTGGGTGTTTCGGAATGTTTTGTCGTCGTTTTTTTTTACCTCATCGAACGTTTAAATCCGTTATTTTTCCTAATGATGAGGTAAAAAATTGGAAGAAAAAAAAAGGGCACAAAAAAATCAAAATCGTGATTTTTCCTCGTGTTGTATGCAATGCGACGAACAAAAGGGAGAAGAAAAAAAACGAATGAACTTTTCTCTCGCCATCACCGACAAAGCCACTGATCGAATCGATCGATAATCGATTTCAAAGGCGTTATAGATGTTCTTTGTGTTTAGGTGTCGTTTATCGATTGCTATAATCAAGAAAAAAAAATGTCATAGTAAAGTTAACGTTGTATGTAGGAAAATACGTTATGAATAATTTTCTTTTGACAATAATTTAGAAAAGGAGGGAAAAAAACAACCTCAATAAGAATTAGAGAGTAAATATTATTCAGAAACTATAAGGTTTAAATCCGATTTTTCAAAATATATTTTTTTATTCTATTGGTGTTCATTATGTTTTATGATCAATCGACCATTTTGAACATGATGAAACCAAAAAAAAACACAACAAAATTCAGTCTTCTTTCGTAACGAGTTTTTTTTTACCTCGTATACACAGCCTAAATGAATTTCATATGTATCGATTTAGTGAAATGTTCTTCTGTATTCTCTTCTTCGATAACGATTATTTCATTAGCCTCATTTCGTTTTCATTACAGTCACTAGGCATATGAAAAAATTATCATCCTAGGAAGCTTCATTATTTTCCTCACTTTTGAGTAAATTTTTGAAAGATTTTCTTTTTCTCAGATGAGAAGTCAAGGAAAGAATTGACCTCTTCAATTCCCACTATTTATATTATTTACATATTGTCAGATAAAAAAAAACATGTCAGTTCGAATGATAAAGAACTGACTACGAGGAAAGTTAAAACCGAGGGTTTATTTATAAAATAGTTAGAACAGCAAGCCTCTGAGTTAAAAGCCGCTGCTTTGTTGTCAAATTACTTTATAAGCTGAAAATACGCTGTTTTCTAAAAAATAAGATTAACAATTATTTTTTGTTATAGCATTTATAAGAACGAGGTATACACCTCCTAGAATTTAATTAAACGGTAGCAGATCAGGTATTATACGATATCTTATATAAAATATATTTATCGATTTTTTCATATAAGATCAGTTGGGATCAACAAAAAAAAGCACCGATCACTGAAAATCCGTGTAAATAATTAGGAATGCAAAAACTTAAAATAATCTTTTTCTCTCATCTTGTAAATTTTCACTTCCTCGTACCTCAACTGCACTACCTACTATCGATTTTTTTATGCATAAATTTCTGTTGATAACGAAGCGAAAAAAAAGCTATAGATTTTATTACTTCTTTGAAGCAAATTCGGTTCAAAATGGTTGTTTTTCCTCATTCGACAAAATCGAGCGTATTGGAATTTCAAAATCTTAAATCATTCCAATCAATCGAAAACGACTAGAAAAATCAATGTAATCAGTGAAAAAATCAATATGATTAATGAAATATGCAAAATATCTTCTTAAAACCTCAAATTATTAATCAATTCCTCGAAATGGTTAGTAAAGAAAAGTGTTTGTTTCTGAACAAAAAAAATTCTTCGTTTTCTTTTTCGAGAATTTTATCTTTAGTTTGATCTTTACCTCATCATATTCACGTAAACACCTCATATTACCTCATGTTAATGTTTGTATGTTTTCGATTTAATGAGTTATAGAAAAAATCGATAAGAAAAAAAAATGTAGAATCGAAATATATTTGAATTCGAAGTTTGGTTAGTGTTGATTGAAGGCGATTTTTGATTGATTAGCTGATAACTTTGTCGATTCCATAACATTTGTTCAATAGAAACTAACTAGAAAACTGCGTTCATTTAATTTTATTAGAAAATTTATAAAAACTTAAATTATAAGGTTTATGACAAGACTTGAATAAAAAAGATAACGAGGTGTTACGTATGATATCAATTGGAACTCAATAAGACCTCATCAATTGAAATTCATTGTATAGGATGTCTCTAAGAAATTCCATTTCATAGATGACTTACGATCACAAATCACTGATATGCAAATTCGTTTTATGAACAAAAAAATCAACGAAAACAATAGAGAATATCGTACCTCATGAGGTCGTTTATGCTTACCTTCCATTCCTTATTCGTCATTTGACCGTTTCTTTCAATTCTTTTCGGGACCATGTCATAGTTATTGATTATGTTGTCTATTGTTTGTGAAATATTTGGAATCATTCCATCGTTTCTGCTTAGTTTTCATGATTTAAATATTCTTTGAATACGACGTTGAAGCATTAAAATGAACTTCTATATCGAAATGATTTTATTACCGTAACAATCGTTTTCATTGTAGAAGTTCACAACCGATAAAGGAAAATTGTGCTGATGACTAAAATATTCAATTACCATTACTTTTCTCTTAATCATCCGTTGTTTACAAGATGTACTTCGATTGCTTCAGAAAAAATAAAAACAATAAACAAAAAGGAGCACATTGAAACCGGAATCGATTGGAAGAATTTCATACGTTGCCGTTATGCACTTCGCTCTATTATGCAGCGATATTTGTGTAATTTTGAACGATCTTAAATTTTAATTTTATAACAGAATGACAGACGTGTGACTCATGCAGTGTTGTTTCTTTTTTTTTTGGAATATGCTAATATGTATATATGATTCAATTCATGATCCTCGATATAATTATGCAAAGTGAAATGATAGAGTAAATAGATCCATTATGAATATATCAACTTATCACTGTTACGATTCATTCGAAAGCTAAGAATTGAGTCTTTACAGAATCTCCTCGTACTCATTATACTAAAGACTAGCTTTCTCATTATCATGCTTGACCCTATAAATATCTAATCAATAGAAATCCATTTTCTCACATCGCGTTAGAAGTTAAGAAGACTCACAGCCAATGATGTAATGGGGTCATTTTTTTTTCAGACTCTTTCCACTTCTTTTGCACTTTCATGTTTTTTCTTTCTCGTTATCGGATTTTCGAATTATGTTCAATGAACAACGTGCTTATCGATCGTTGGCAGTTTGTCTGTGACACGATGAACGCATATTTCCGATGAGTCAGAAATTCAAACAGACGAGAATTCGCTCGATTCGAACGATGTTGTTTCTTCGCATCATTGACTGGAGCACTTTTTCGTTCAATTCATCATGATGCTTCTTGTCTTTTTGTAAATTACTCGATTTATTTCTGCTTTAACAGAGACAGTGACTCAGAATCGCAAAAGAAATCCTCCCAGTTACATTTATAGAGTGAAAAAAGATTGATTTTAATGTAATAGTTGATAAATTTCACATTCTCTTCTATCACATGTTGATAATGTTATCGATCGATATTTTCATTACTGAGCAAACGAAGAATGGAATACAAAACTAATTACCAATAAGTTATTCAATATACGAAAATAGCGGAGTATAGCATAAATTTGATAGTTTCCTATAATTTGATTCGTAAAAATAACTAGCCTGATTAAATTCTGTGCAATGCCTCTATTGTTGTGAAGTGACTTTGAATTCGTTTTCACCACACATATGTTATGTTTCACCGCTTCATTGTTTTATTCAACTAATTGAAATGAAATAGGTTGTTTTTAGAGCTACAACGACTCAGAAGGCGATAGCGTACGTTCATCTACTTCGTCACATCTACAGTCAAGTCCGAAGCAGTCATCTATTTGGCCATTAGACGACTCAACACAACTTTATGAGTCTTCATTGTTTGATACTACTCATCCATCACATATTGTTCATGACCGTAAACACTTTGATGTGTGCTTCGACCGTCCATTTATTCAACAGCCAACTTCATCGAACAAATCGACAGCAGAATACAATTTAATTCATGAGCTGTTAAAGTTGAACATTCAGCAGCCTACTCTTGCTAATGATTGGAGTCATGCAAAGACGGCAATCAATGCTGGTAGTTGTGATACAACTATCGGTGGATACCGTCCAACACCTATACAGAGACCACATCCAAATCAAATAGATTCCTGGAATACTCCATTGAGCGAAGAAGATGTGTTTTCACAGATGAATAATAATGATCTAAACTACTATTTACCACGCCTGAGTCAGCGAGTGCAAAGAGAAGCAGTACTACGGCGTAACAATGCTTTATTAGAATCACACGCACGTTTAGAAGAATGCTGTGAGGAGTATCGACAACTTGAGAAAGAACGTAAACAAACCGAAGCTGAACTTGCTAGACATAATCTTGGCAAAAAAATCAGGTAAGAATTATGGAAATTTTGAATAATTCGTTTGTTATTGTTCGTTTAAAATGTTTCCATAACATTTTAGTTGCACTAAAGAGTACGTGAGTTTGTACTTAAACAGAAATTATTTCCAGTTCTTCAAATGGTTTACCGATTCCACGCCTTCCTACGGCACCATCGCGAGTCGATCGGCTAATAGTGGATTTCTTCCGTGAACATGCCCGAATCACCACTTTACTAACTAAAATGGAACAACTTCGCGGTGCTCCACTACCTAGCCCTGTTCATCAAGCACTTAAAGGTAATATATAAAAATATTGCATGAATTCAGACATTACATTCGTAAAATTATAAACAACAGGAAATGTGACTCGTTAAGGTATCATGTAAATATCAGGTAAGAGCAAATATAGTAGCAATTCGTGCAATCTTCAGATTACTATATTACTGCTTATATTTTGCATTATCTAGTATTTTGTAGACACTGCATAAAAATCGTTAAAAATTTGGTAGTTAACGGTGCTTCGAAAACGGTCTAAATTCAGCCATTTTAGAATTGCTCGATGCCGTTACTGTCTTGCAGCATTGTAGACATCATGAACGTACAGCGATACTTCAACAACTTCGTGGTGAAACTGTTAGATATGACGAAGAAAAAGGTAGTTTCCGAAGTTATCAAGGTAGATTTAGTTGAGAAATTTACGAAAGCCGTGAAAAATACATCTTCTATGTCACAAACTCTAGTTAGTTACAGCGATCATATTTCAAAATATTGGATCAATAGAACGAATCTGAAAAAAGCTAAATAGAAATGATGCGCATCCATGCCTTGACCTGTCAATAAGAGTGGCTCAAGAAACATATTTGATAAATACTAAGAATAAAATACAAACAGTAAACAGAAGAAAGTCTGCCCTACTTACCGATTACATGAGGAATCAAAAGCATTTAAAATAGCAAATATTATTTTTTATGTGGACATTTTCTTTGAAAAACGATAAAATAAATTATTGAATTGAGATCTAGTCGTGATACTGTAGTCACTGTTTCAGAAACGGCCACCCTCACCCAGGCGTTGATCGCTGTTCGACGAACAGCATGTCGTGCACGTGCCGTTAACTGGTGCTCGTTGGTTTGGACATTAGGTCCAGAAGATCACGTTCAAAAATCGCAAGTAGAACGGCTTGTCGCTTCAGATTTTTCAATCGGTCCACCTCCGATACGTCCACGACCCCTAAAAAATTGAATAATCTTCCTATGGATCGAAAATTCAATCTACTCTCAGCGATACTTGTTTTGCTCGTAAAATTTTTTTTTCACGTATTGTTTTCCATTTTCTATGTGACAGTTGTTGAAGTATTCGGTGTGAAATCCGAGTGTTTTATTCTTGTTTGCTAATCGCCCGTTTTGTTATTGTAAACGAAATATTACGTGTGTTCCGGCAGAGCCGTCATTCTGGCCCATTCCTTATCTCATTGTAAATATTCATATGGAAACGGTGTTACTACATATATATGAACGCACGTGTGAGTATGTATAGGTGTATTTTAAGATGCGTGTGTTACACTTTTTTCGTGTTCCTTATAACGCCTTATGTCTATATACGGAATTTTGAATATGGTTCTGAAGCTAACGTACGGCATATAACGTAGTAGTGATTTCAGTTTTGTATTATCATCGCCTCTAATAGCGTCTCTTGCTCTATGTCGCTAGCATTCGGATCTTCAAGTATGAATCCATAACAGTTGATATCGCCATCGAATACAAGTCGATGTCAGTGATGTAGTACATGCTATTATTATTTTTATAGTTTGTTTAGACATTGTAGTGATCGGCTACCGTGACCACTAATACCGGTGTAGATCTTACCTAGTATTTTACCCGTTCCGGTTTAGTGTTTTGAGAATATTAGCTTATATAACACATCCTCAACACCGTTCATTGTGTCTTTTGTTACTACAGTTTTCATTATTGATAATAACAGATCTTTAATCCTTAATATCAACCATCATAATCTGTTCGAACTCACATGTTTTTCTTCTTTGTTTGGGCGCAGTTAGCAAAGCAATAAACAGTTATACCTATTAAATATGTAGCATTGTTTAACTGAAGCACAAATTTGTCTGCCGAGGTGCTTTTTTTGTGTTCAAATTTGGCCGATCATACCATAGCAACAAGAGGCCAAAACTATTCAAGAATCTGATGTTTGCGTTTTGTGAGTTCATATTTCAATTCCTATAACTCATTCGTGTCAGTGGGAATCTGAGAAAATGAAGAGAAGAGATAAACGTTCTTAAGAATATTCGTTATGGAAGAGAATTTCACCCATCAAACCGTCATCGGCATCTATTAGATGGATTGCTTATGATAGAAAAATAGAAGGTTATTGCTTATTTTTTCAAACAATATTGGTATTGCTAGATCTAGACTAATTATTCCCAACATAATTAGCTGTTTTATAGTACTGTAAATAATTTGAGCGAATGTCAGGAAGATTTTATTTCGTCTACGTCTCCTATGGGTTTCCTATTCCGGTCATCGAATGGACTCATCTATTTTGAAAGACACTGTGAAGACTTCATGAGTAAATGTCAACGGAATCCTTATGTTGTGTTTTTATACCAATTTAAAGGGAAAAGTTCAGATAAGCTATCCATTTATGAGATACTATGGATACTATCCAGTGGACACTGAATAGGTACACCAAAATTCATGTCAGGTATCTTCGCTGTTAACGAGTGCTCATTAAGGTTATATTTTCCAAGCGTCTTGACATGGTTTGCAGCCAGTCAGCGAAGATAGTGTTTTGTCACTTTACTTTTCTTTTTTGATTTTACAATAAAAAATCTAACAGCGCTTGATAAGGAGGGGGAATAGGGAACGGGACTACATAGTTAGTCTGATGGAGTATTTATGAGCAAAAACAACGATTATATAATTCGCATTCTTTTTTGATGGTAGATTATTAATTCCAAAAGTTTATTACCTTTATATATATATATTTTTAAAGAAATACATCGCCCCTACTACTAGTAATTTTGCCAAGAGGAATATTATTGTTGAGAACCAGGATTATTGTCTTGTTGTGTATTCGCTTCATTAGTTATGGGATTATCGTGCAGATTTTTTTGGACTTCTTTCCAGCTAATAAATGAATAGATAATCTCCAGCATACTTTTTTAAAAGAGGGAAGTCACTGCGTAGTAAAAGGACTTTCGTCGAACGAAAACGATTTGCGCACTATTACTAAGTGTGTACTTTACGTTTCATAGAAATTCGTGTTCATTAGGCGAGGAAATAGTCGTATTTGCTGAAAAATTACAACTCCACAGTAGCAGGAGGTAGTTTCAGTGAGTTAAGAAATTCGGTTGCATTAATGCACGCTACGCTTGAATGTGATTGTATTTCAGGTAACGTATAGCAAGCAATTTGTAATATAATTCTTCACTTTTAATTTCGTAGGCACTAAGTCGTTTATCATCGCATTCAAAGTTTTTACTTTTTCATAACACTCACTTGTTTTTGCTGTTATGAATCTCTATTAGTTTTTTTCTCGTTATTATCACATTGAAGTGTTATCTATGTGAAATTCTCTTCAATGATCATAAAGTGGTTAGAAAATTCACTTGTTTTTCCATATAGGACGTTATGAATATACAAAAATTAAGAGATTCAGTGGACGAAATGTCATCCAGATGTTAGCTACTGTACATTGATAAAGACGTCCATTTTGATTCAGATAATTGCAGAAAATAAAGTTATGTAGAGGTACAGATGAGGGACAATCTATGCTTCATAATCATTATTATTTTCTCTGCTTTAGCATGGCATCATTTTCGTATGTGATTAACCTTTCTACTATTTTTCTACTATTATTATTCTTTCTACTATTAGCTTAGCTTTTTTTAGCTTTCTTTATCTTGTTGAGTTGAATAAGTTCAAAATGATGAGTGAAGATCGTTAGTGCATATTTTTTAATAGATCTGTCAACGCTCATTAATATATGATATAATATATAATATAATAATATTATTAAAACTCATATTTAAGATTGGATGTAGTTCACAGTCTGAAAATAGAGTTATTTTCGTGTGGTGACGAGGTGGTTCGAGGTGACGTAATGTGTTGTTTGTGAAAAACTGTTATGTTTTCGTATTAATACGAACACCTTCAAGCCATACTTACGTGTTTTTACAGTTTTTTTTTATTAGAAAGAACTCTTCTATTACAGATGACATTTGCTGATGACGTTCTTCCCTATTTGTCGTTTTCCGCAATCTGTTCAACAATTGGTCTGTTTCTTTGCGGTGTTCAAATTTGTTGGAGAATCCGAGCACGTAATGGCACTGAGGGAACTGGATCCGCTCCATTTCTCATCGCTTTCATTTCTTGTGCATTTTGGTTACAGTATGGTGTGGTGAAGCAGGACAACGTGGTTATTTTCGTAAATACTGTTGGATTTATACTACAAGGATGTTATCTCGCCTACTACTACCGGATGACGAGGAATCCTGTGAGTTATTGAGAATATATATGTTATAAACATTTACTAAAATCGTAAATTGATGAATATGTTATTAATGGCTTAAAAAGTTTTACATTCGAGTGAGAAATACAACATATGATGCCTGCATTTCTTTACAGATATAGTTATAATGTCGCTAAACTTACCTTTTTATCCCGAGGTCAATACTTAGCGGTTATGTTGGTAGTAGCTCATTCTCTATTGTTTACAATTGATCATATCTAATTTATTGAAATTTTAGTATTGCTTCATACATTTACATACTAAGAATTTCTAACGTAGCAATTCTAACGTTGAATGCTGTTAGTTTTGTTTTCAGATAATTGGACATGAGCTAGATAGATTTTAGCATTATAGTTTAGCATCACCTAACAAATCACACAATGCAATACTCAGTACTAGTCAGTTTCTCACGTATGTGGAGCGTTGGTCAAACTTTATATGTTTTTTAACAATGACGATATTAAAACAGCGTGATACATTATAGCTCCAAAACCATAATTTGATTTTGTTGTATCTATCCAGTGTATGTATAGGTGTTGAAGAGTTTTCGCGAGGTTTGTGTATAATATCATGGTTTGTGGTCGAGCTGGTTTAATGGAGATTCTTATTTTGTATTCAAAAAAACCAACTTTGTGTTTTAACCATACGTTTCTATTTTAACCAATTCTAGCAAAGCACTTCCCTACAATGTCTGTAAATAATTAAACGGGTTTTCAATTTTCAAAACCTAAGGAAGATGATGAATGGTATATTATGTTGCATGAAATCTTCAGTTGAGATTCGAGCAATGTTTTGGTATGTTTGTTCAGAGGTATAGGTACAGTGAATAGATGCATTAGTATCTGACTTCTATGTTCAAAACGAATACATCTTCATTAGCGTCATGTATTCTTTCGTACTCTTAACGTCGGCCTTATAACAGACGGTTTTTTAGTGTTTTTCTTTTCGTGTATATAAAGAAGCAAATTGTTAGCATCATCGAAACGATTCACATTTGCAACGTATGGAATTTATTTTGTTTTGGATGGAAATGGAATGGTAATTTTGTTTTGACTATTTGTTATTTAGACACTGAACTATTCATCCAGAACTTTTTTCCCACTGAGCACTTTTTGAAGTTGATCATAACAAGTATTTATGCTGCACAGGTAATTAGACGAAATTGATAGTGTTCATGTTTATGCCCGTCCTTATTCTAGATTTCTTTCGCGAAAACCAGCTTGATATAAGTGTTTCCTGTAAGTTCTCATTAGAATCCTTAGAGTGAGGTTGATGTTAAAAGACCTGTTAATATTGCACATTGTTAATCACACTGTCTTACTTCAATTCTATGTAGCTCGTCCAATAAATACCAAGGATTTTTGCTTCTATTTTCCAGCTTAAATAGGCGTCGCACTGGTCGATAATATTCTGAATTTTTAAAGTTGGAAAAACTTCTCTTTTGTGGCGTAGTGTTTGACATTATTACAATATTGTTTTTAGATACTGTTTTTAAGATAATAAATTAACGTACGGAGAAATATGCACTCTTCCCAAAGAAAATATGTGGTGACTCACGTTAGTGAAGTAGTTTTAGAAAACTGTTTTCCAAAGAGTTATACTTCGGAAAGCAGATTAAGCATATTTTATGAAAATTATCATTTCAGCGTGTTTTGAAAAAGGTCATTCTTTGCGAATTGATTGCAATTGGAATGATGCTGTATGCAGTAAATTATGCTGGACTCAAAAACAACGGTCGAGATACACTCGGTTTCATATGCATTGTTCTTAATGTAGCCAGTATCGGTGCACCGTTATTTCAAATTGGAGAAGTGAGTTAAATGTTGAGGCAAGAATTTGATCAATATACGAACAAGTGGCTTTGATGTCGTTATGTAATCTTGTGTACCGGTTATTGTTGAATTAGAGTTTATAATTCGCTAAAATTTTTAAGGTGGATATCAGGAAAATGTTACTATACGGTTTTTAACGAATTAATCTTTATAGTGATTTATATATCATTCTACCAACTTGTATAAGTATGCTAATCATAGAGATCTTAGATTTGTATAATTTATATAAGACTTTAGATTTTGTCTTTTGAGGTTCCAAGTCTCGTTATTAACCCAGCATTGTTAGGATGTCAACCTTCACAAAATTGTCAATTGTAAAGAAATTTTGCAGTGATATAATTTCAATGCAAGTAACTAATGTGTAAAACCATATAGTTTCCACTTTTTCTTATTCTCGTATATTGTTAATGACCCATAAAATCCTAGGTTATTCGCACGAAAAACTCTGAAACTCTGCCACTCCCATTATGCCTAGCTTGCTTCGCCGTCAGCTTACAATGGCTTTTTTATGGGATACTTGTTAACGATTTCTTTATACAAGTAAGACTGTCGCTGGCATAACAATGTTATTTTGAATTAACTAGACAAAACAGGTGAGATCTTCGAATCATTTAGGTGCCAAATTACATCGCTACGTTTCTGTCAATCATACAGCTGTCACTGTTCGTTATTTATCCACGACGACCTGCGTTTGTGCAGTTGAAAGACGCGATTTGATCTGTAAATAATTGTACTGGAAACGAAGTTTGTAATGTTTGGAGGTCATTTCTCCATTACTGCTGTAAATTTACAAAAATAAAAACAATTGAGTAACTAACTCCGGGGTATTCCAACAGGTCAAGTTATCTTGACAAATTTAAATCATTTTCTGTTTATATCAAATTGAGTTGCTTCTACAATAACATTGACCACCCCTGAAGCTTGACTCTGCCTTTGTCTTTTTCTGCCAATTCCAAGAAAGTGGCGTTGAAACTGCAATATTTTCCTGATTAAAACTTGAGTGAACAACGATTTCAGAAGATTTCAAAATTATTATGCTACCAATTCAACGACTAGGTTGCACTACATGACTTCTCATTTGAGTTAAGTGATGAAGTTTCAAAGTGGTGCGCAAATGATTATAATATAATGAGTATTGTTGCAAACATACCTCAATATTCACATTTCTGTTAGGACCTGCTTTTATTTGTACTGGAATATTTTCAGCTGTCTCGTTTCTTTCGCTATTAGACTTTACATTCGTCATAGGATTTTCTTCTATGGGTAAGCACTCATCCGTAAAAGTATGGCTGCACGACCCCGAGCGATTTTGCTCATCGAGATTTTCCATTCTAAATTCATCCTAGAAAAGTGTCATTGGTAAAGAGAAATGAAGAACACATCAGCGTTACATACAATTTCCATTAATTCTTCATTATAGTGATGAATAGGCTGGGTTTCTGGTAATACTGATTGTTGAGAAACATTCTCGCATCTGAAGTCATCTGCGTCAGTGTTCATTGGACTAAAACTCAAATTTTAAAGTTTCCCAAGTGGCATGACTTTGACATAGCTTTTCATAGAACAGTCTTTGGATTTCTCAAAAGTATAGTGGAACTGAAAACTAGAATACTGTCATTCCTCGACATAATAAAGGATTCTGATCGCTCAAATTCATGTATGTTGATTTCAAAGCTCTATATAGTGAAGATTGCAAATATCCACTAAAAAAAAACAAACCTCTGCTCGGTTTGGAATGCATGGCTTTGTTCCTCATGGGAAAACTGTGGAGGACATCTGTAACCTCGAAACAACATGACACCTAGATCTATCTTTAATACATCTGATATCAAAATATCAATCTACCTTTGAGTTGGTAGCGGAGACACATTGTCGGACAAATCATCGCTTTCTACAGTGGCTATGATGAATTCTGCTGAGTAACCCGAATCGTTTTCTACGACTACAACGAGTGGTCTAGAAATTCAGTCTATTAGTAGATCCAAGGTGTTGAAAGGACGTTTCAACGCACCTTCCAGGCCTGCTGAAAAATAAACCCACATCGCAAGAATGTTGACGTGCAAATGCGACGATAGCCAGAAAAGTATGACAAACACTTCAACGAAATATCACTGTCACTCATTCAAAGTATGCATAAAATACCTTTAACTCTTTCATACGAAGACATATTTCTGTTTCTCTTCTTATGATAAACTTATTGAATAACGTTTTCTGCAATGTTATCTCCGTTCTATACGTATTTACATTGTTCAGACCTTAAAGAATTAGTACTAATTTTCAAATAGTCATTTGCAACGATTTCAAGTCAAGGAAATAGAATTGCAGGAGATATTTGAGTAATGCAACGATTTTTGTAGTAAGAAGCAAGTATCGTCATCAGATATTGGAAGGTAAACATATGCCACAAATTTCTACGTGTTCGGTTTTTGAACTGATACTTCTTGTCCTTATGTCACTACCGAAGTAGTTCTTTCTAATCACTGTAAGTACTATTTGTAATGAAGACCGAATTCTTGAACTCAACCATCTTGGAAACTCGATGTAACATTCCACAAATTGTTACAGGTCAGTCACTATTTGAATTATTAAGTATTATATAATTGAGGCGATAGTTTGCCATTTATCTGTTGCTAATAATCATAGCACAGTACTCTGAACACAAACAAATAGATGTTAGTTGGTTGTATTAAAGTACTAACCAATTTCGCACGGCGAGTAATTTCTAAATAAAAATTTGTCCTCTTCTGCGCGTATGTTCAGCTCTAGGGTTCCGTAGTGCATCTCATTCAAAACCGGTGCGATCTCACTAAATGTAACAAATTACTTTAGCAAAAACTTTAAGGCATCGATCAGCAACTAGCTTATATCGAATGAACTACGAAAACAGAAGGAATGTCCTAAGGGAAAAGCAGTAAAAAACAGTAGCAAGTTAAGATAGACTTCGAAGTAGGCGTGCCAGATAGTTCATAAAAAAACTCTTTTTTGTTTAGATTTAAAAAAACGAATTTAAAAAAGCGTAGGAAATATGCGGAATAAAAATTTATAAGAATAAAGGTGTACGATGGTCCATTACAAAAGTTCCATGTGGAGTCCTACTTATTCTATGAGTTGATTGTCATCCAATGTTTTTGTTACAAGCTTTAAAATGACCTCCCTTGAAATTTTGTAGAGCACAGTTAGCAAGCAAATCAAGCTGTATTTATTCTTTCCATCATATTTGTGTAAAATGAACATAGGCCAATTCCTCAGCTGTTCACGTATCTTTTTACATTTAGATTTCTGTAGAAGCTTGAAGAAAAGAGGTGACTCTTCACTTGTCGTAGTATGAAAGAGGTTGAAGTAAAAATATTCTAGTAAATACTTTTCATTCACGTTCAACTTTAGTAGTGAGTAGTCTTTTCGTTGTTTAGTGCTTTGCCCTGATTATGTAAGAAGTACGATCCGATTTTAATTGAGGGATTGTAACATCTATTGTAGTTTTTATACAAACAGCTTACACATAGTCCTCGTCCAGGTATTTTTTTACTTGCTAGTCTTATGTGGTGATAAATTCTTTGTGAATGCTTTTATTATGAACGATTTCCTTCCTTCTTTTGATGTCCATGTTTTCTTTAAGAGATCTTTGTTGAAATGAGTCATTGCGAAAACGAGGATGTTTTGATCCAGCGCAATAGCATGGTACTATTGACCTATGAAAGAAAGAAGAAAAAAAAAACATTTTCTGCTTATATAATCGATCTGCAAAAATTCAACAACTCTATCTTTTCCTTGTTTGATGCGGTAAGATAAGATAATTTTTGGAGTTGATCAATCCCTTGTGGTGGGATGCGCCCCCGCATTCATGTTCAACGTGATATCGTGGAGGTGGTTGAATGCGTGCCTGGTCTATACAATGACTTGAGTTGACCACTCTTCACCAAGTCAGTGCCAGTTATCTTACCCAGACTCCTCTGGTACCAATTTACCGACCCCGGAGGGATGGCGGGCTTGGTAGGCCTGGGGACGGCCGCGAACTGATTCGGGCCGACGTGTCACTGCGGCACCTCCACCACTGAGCCACTGCGCCCCACCGAGCGTAAATAAGGAGAAAAAACTGATTATGAATCTAAAACATACTAAACGTTTTGACATCGATAGATAATGACATATGTCACACAATGATATTCGCTAGAATTCATGTAATTTTTTTTGCTATTT
>KN716271.1:77647-89802 GCA_000816705.1 Dictyocaulus viviparus | reverse complement strand
ACTGCGCACCCCATATATTTAGAACAATTCCAATATTACCATCCTGTACATATTAGCAGCTGAAGGCAAGTTTTTGAGAAAATTTGGGGTCATTCGTTCTGTGGCTACCATGGTTCTTGGAAAAAGGTGTTATTTGTACTCAACACATCCGTTCATTCAAACTTTTTTAAACCGTCTATGTTATGTAACAGACTTTAATATAAGAGGCATTCAGTGAACAAAAGCACCACCAAACTTCCTTCATTTATTTCGTGCTGCTAATAATCAGAAAATAGTCCGAAATACAAAGTTATTCAAAATAAAAACAATTGCAGTTTAATAAATTCAGTATTTCCTTCACCGTCCATGAAAGTGAAAGTTTAATTAGAGTCACTTTCAACAATTTAAACTGTGTATGAAAAAAATAGAATGTTTCCAATAATACCTTCAAAATAAATATATATTCTTTACCGCACGAAATAAAGTAGTCTACAAATGGAAAAAAATATAGAAAAATTAAAAATCTCGATTATAAAAATATACGTAGTTACATCTTGAAAAATTCATCTAGGGACAATCAAAACCTACGAAGCACTAATAGTAACAGAATTTTCCATCTCATTCCTATCAACTTCTGAAGCAGGCGGTTCGTGGTCCTCCATAAGATTAACATCAAAGAAACGGGAAATATCTGCAAGTATATAACTGCATTAGGTAAACGCACAATGTAACTTAGGAGAAAGAGTTGTACGCGTTATTCAGTTATGTGATAGAAACGCCTAATCGATAAGAGAAAAGTGGTAGCCTTTCATATCAGAATATGAGAAAAACGTCTTATCGGTTTCTTGGACTAGATATGTACGATTGTTCATAAAATATAAGTGATAAGCATCAAAATAATATAATTATGAAAATAGCAAAGAAGGAGAGAATTATATAAAAGTTAATATGAAGAAACATCCAAAACTGACCATAAGTATGTTGGAACTCAATAAGTAGTTCATGACCAAAACAATGAACCGTAAGGGTGCATGAGATGAGATTTCTTTCCATAAAATGAGCACTTTTGAACAATGATAAAGCTGTCTGAAAACTATCATGCTGAGCCGTTTGTAGATCATTCGAAGAAAACGCTTTGAATTACCTTCATGGACAAACGACAGTAACTCACATCAGCTACTGGGACAAATTCAGTGTCCAAAGAAGAAAAAAAATTGTTTACGAAAATAAATACACCGTATGTTGACTGCATGCCGTTAAAAGCTATCAAACGTATCTACAAAAAGCGAAAAAGTTAAACATGTAACGTTGGAAATGATGAAGTTTATAACACTTACACCATCTTTCAGAGGTTGGAGGAAGAGTTCATCGCCTAATTTGCTGAGTGCAACAATAGCATTAGCAAATACTGGAAATAAAAACAGTAAAATATGGCAATATGGTTTTACTAAAAATACCTTACTGTCTGAACAAATATACAAAATTTAACAGCTATCACTAAACGGACGTACATGTGATGTCCATACTAAATACCTACCTCGAAAAATCTTATTGAAATTCCAAAGAGAAATTCATAAGTAACAAACACAATCATTTTTCAAAACATCGATGATCACTCTTACTGAGAATAATTTCGATATGAAATTCTGTACAAACATACTTCTAACATTTGAATGTATTACGTAAATCGCTCTATCAGAACGAATATTAGAGAGATCACTTCGTTCTTCTCTACTACAATAAACGTATGACCCTTCATGGTCCATTCCTCATTGTAGGTATACAGCCGGATCCCTTCAATGATAATGATAATAATGTACACAAGCGTGAATATATAAGTAAATGAAAATCCATCACAGATAAATAGATGACAACATAACAAATAATTTAATGACGTGACTTTGTTTTCGTTTTTATTTAAGATCTAAACAAAAACACTGCATTTCTCATGCAATGTAGAAGCATGTCGATATTATAACTCAACATAAGCAAACGTAAGCAGTTTGTATTCCGGAACTTTAGGCATTCTAGTAATTTTATTAATACTATAATGAATCCGACCTAGAAATGGTATCACAGATGTAGATCACAAAATGTATTTCCACGAACTTCACATCAACGCACAAAGGATATAAGCTTTCAGTTTGTCACATATTCCATATAAATTTTTTACTACTATTGTGCATCTATTTACATTAATAATTCTTATATGTGTGATTGTTTCGTTTCATTTCTTAAGAAGAACGTCAAATCTCAACATTAACACAAATATGATTACTTTTGATACCTAGTGGATATGTAATTTAGTTGTTAAACGTAATGTGTTACGTACGCAAATTCACAGGATATCATTGCTTTTACGTGCTTAATATCTTTCTTGCAGAGTTAATATGATTGATTAGATTTATTTAGAATGGTGAAGATAAAAGTGATTTGATAAGATTTCGTGTAAATGATTATGCGTTCTGCAGTACCCTGATCACTTTGCATGCTAATATTGACAAGAGAATTTCGGATGAAATAGGTACATCCTTAATAATGCAATTGTAGATGACGAATAAATCGTCAGCGGGCTTTAGGAGAAAAAATTGTGTTTAACAGTAGCGCGATGCATTTTGTGTTTTGTTTAAGTAAGATTTCGTGCGTAAATTTATAGAAATTTGTCACCATACAAAAAGTTGTGCGGCATATTGTATATTTCCGTGAAAATACATTTAGTAAACTATTCAAATGTTACTTAGATGATGGATTGTTTAAAGTAAAGTACTTATAGAATTTCAGCGTAATTTTGTATAACAAATAATGATTACATGTAATAAAACAGCTTCTTTGTTAAATTTATTCACGTTTATGAAGATGTATTTTTTGCTCATCGTGTTTAGTATTATTACAATTATTTTCTATTGTATTCACGTATCCATATTAAATCAGACGCTGTTTCAGATTTTTATATAACGAAACGATTCTCGTTATTGGAGACGTGGTCGGACGGTATTCTAGTCCAGAATTTCTAATTATATGTTTATAGTTAGTTAATTAGCAACTTTTATTACATAATTATTTCATGATGTTATGGAATTGTGTTGAAAATGTTTAAAAAAATGTTTAAAAATTTAGTTATTTTATAGCTTGTTAACTCTAGCTTTGTTTTGAAGTAAAATGGAAATACTTAGGTACGAATGGGAGAATGCATACGAGAATGCTCTAGATCGGGCGGATGCATCTATACTTGTTTACAGGTTAGTTTATACTAATCAGTCATCTATACTTGTTTACAGGTTAATTTATACTAATCAGTGGTTTATTCATGATAATTTCTTTTGATAGTGGTTTGTATTTATTCTTGCTGCTGCCATAATGAGTAACTTTTTTTACAAAACCTTTTTGAACTAGTTTGTCATTTTCTGAGGTATTTGCAGTTAATATGTTCGATTGGCTTGAATTTCCCTTCTTTATTTAGCACATGGTTTTTTTTCTCGTTGTGTTTTTAGCTGGTTTTCTTTATTTTCCGTTATTACGTAAAGCAAGTGCGCTGAAACTGTAAATAAGAGGCACCAATTAAAAGTAGCAACCCTCACTAATTACTTCAGCTTTCCAATTTGCTTTCAAAGTTGTTCCGTTCATCTCACTTTTTCAGGTGTTTCGATGGGTTCCAGTACTAATCATTTTAGCGGCAGTCGGATGGGGTTATTATGCATATGTGGTAGAATTGTGTATTAGTCAGTTGATTTTCGTCTTTGTAAGGCTCAGCTAATTAACTTTTTTCTAATGAATAGCATTTATAGAAACTTTGGATAATAACATTCAACGGGTGCTATATTTAGTCTTCTTTCATATTGTGCTCTTGTTATTTTGTGCTTCCTATTATCGTACTATTTTTTCAACGTTACGTCCACCGCCGTCTATTGTAAGTGAGATGCAGCATTATTGTGTCTAATATTTATACCTTTAATAGTAAATCGTTTCTATTTCTATTTTCGACTAATTTCTTCATCGCTTTTTAGTTTTTCCTTGATAAGGAATGTTTAAATGAGTTGAACACTTGTGATAAGGACGATCAATCAGAACAAGCCATACTTTCTCGGTATGTCTTGATGCACAGAATCCCAGTAAAAACACGTGATTTTTCTAGAGGTAAGTTCATGCTGCTCTTTGATTAGTTTCATAACAAATTTTTCTATTTATTCACGCAGAGCAATTAATTTATGTATATTTTTTGCATAATACTTATTTACTTTGGCTCAGGAATACGCTATTGCTCTAAATGTAAATGTATAAAGCCAGATCGAGCTCATCATTGTTCTATATGTGGGCACTGCATATTGTGAGGCTTTTTTCTTGCACAAAATACTTATTTAATGTGAATTACACTTGGATATTTCATTGTTCAAAAAAATAGTACTTGCAGAAAATTCGATCATCATTGTCCTTGGGTTAACAACTGTGTCAACTTTTATAACTACAAATTCTTTCTTCTTTTTTTAGGGTGAGTTTTTGAGGCCTCATATTATATGGTGGCAGCTAAGTAGGTATATTTTGATAAGTGCGAACCACTACTTTTTTTACATTTAGATATGGATTTCTATTTTGTCTATTTGTGTTTTTCACAGATTTGCCATATTTTATACAGTTTTGGATGAGGGATTATCAAGAACATAGCATAAAGGTATTATTATGGACATGGATTGTTTATTATAATGTATTGCTTAAATTTATGTTAATTGCTTTTTTTGTCTAATATTCTATTAATTTATTTTTCAGGCTAGCAATTTTCACTTACTATTTTTGGTTCTGATTTCGGGAATGTTTGCAATTTCACTTTCATGTTTATTTTCTTATCATCTTTTTCTGACAGCGAGGAATAGGACGACGGTCGGTGAGTCTCAGTAAACACTACAATTAACATCTTTCCAGCGTCATTATTTATACGCTGTTTCTGAGTTGCTATTGAATAATGAGCCATCACGAAATTGTTAATATGCCACTATATTTTGTCTAGTAGCTTATTATGTTATCATTGGAATCTTCTGAAAGAATTTGATATTTTCATTATAAATCTAGATATATTCTACCTATTGTGTTGCGATTCATATAGCAATGCTTGAACATAACTTGAAGTATTTGTTGTCTTTCACCATGAGTAATGGCTCAAATATCTTTAAATGTAGAATCTTCAAATATCTTCAATAGAATGACATATGAATCGTTTTGAACTGGAAATTGAATTTAAAAGCGGATTGAGGTGATGTGTTAAGTTATCCACCTGTCGGATACATTTTGGAAATTTTTGGGTACTGGTAGGTGGGTGAACTGCAGAAAGTTTTCTTGTGTCTGTATATTTAATGTATTGCGGAAATTATTTGTACTTTTGCGTTTCTTAATCGAGTTTCACTCCAAATAGATGTAGCATTTTCTTAGTTGTTCTCTATTAGCATTATATTTGTTGACCTGTTTGTTACTAAGCAAGCAAGCACTAGATAAATTTAATGCTCTTATTTGCAGTAAAGACAAGCGTACAATTTGGTCTGATGTTGTGTTGATGTCTAATAATCAATTTACAATTTAATTGTGTGATTAGTGCTACCATTTGTCATGGTTTAAGTATTTTAGCACATTGTTCAAAAAAATTTCCCTTTGCTGGAAATTAGTGGTACATTACTTGGGGGGAATATTTCGAGGCTAGAGCAGTGTGTTTTGAATACATCTGCTGCTTTACATAAAGATTGAATTTCCTCAATTTTATAAACATTGGAACCGCGTATACGTGCAGATTTCACTGAATAATTTTTTGATATTCTAGTAGGAATATAGGAGAGAGTTTGGAAATGCAATTTTATTGTGCTTATACCTACTTATATACTAAATACTTATTATATTTCCATTGCTTTACTTTAGACGCCACTTCGTAATGCAGTTTTTCAGGAACTATTAGTGTGTATGATATTTTATTCTCTATATAGTATATGTGTAGAAAAAAAGCTGTATATTAGCAATCTCATGTTGACTAATCAAACAGGGAAATAATACACATTATTGAATGTTGGAGTAAAAGAATACCTTTTTCACCTACTCGACTAGTATCAGGATAGGATGATGTAGTTGAAATTATTTAGAATCTTTCCGAGCCCCGATGCTCGAAGAAGGCCCTGACAAACGTGCGTTTGACCATGGAATTCGTGCCAACTATAGAGAGGTTTTTGGTTATGATCCTCGATTGTGGATGTTACCAATATTCTCAAGGTCAGTTGTCATGATAAATATTTCAGAATAAGTTATTGGAAAAAGCTTGTTGCACACTCAAGAGTTCTGTTGACAAATAATCATTTCTTCAATAATGGCAATAATTTGCGAGTTTATTACTCACGTTTTGCTAAGTGTGAAATTTTAGTACGAATTGAAATTTAGACAGGAGAATTCCTTCCCTTTTATTTTTCTGATAGCTGACTTAACTCTTAGGAAAAAAATCGTTTGCAAAACTTACAGTTTTAGATTTATTAGAGAGAGGAACGGAGCTGTGCATGAAAATTGTATGGAAGATGCACTTGTGCAAATATTGTGATTCTAGAAAACAGTAGATATCTAAAAATGAATTTCTTCAACTGCTGTCATTTTTCTTTGAAGCATGAGCTCAAAACGTTTGTGTTTTGTAGTAGAAATGAGCAAACTATGGGAAAACGTTAACTGCACTTTAGAACCGATCCTGTGTGACCATTGTAGACTAGAAAGCATATCTATGTTTTTGTTTGAATTAATTCTGTTGTAGAGGCTAAGAATTCTGACCTTTGAGGGTGGGTTGAACATAGATTTGTCATAATCTGAATTTCTTTATGGATATTATGTTTATAAAAATGGAACGATCAGTTATTCGGTGTGCGTGGGTGAAACTCTGCGTGATTACTGATTAATAGTTATTACCATTTAATTCTCGAGTTCTTTCAATCATGAAGTCTTCAATCTCGATAGGTGATAACTAAATCGGTAAAACGCTGTTGATCATAGCAGCACTTATATATAGTGTTGTGTGTGTATGTGAGGTGTGTGTCCCAAGAATGATAGCTGTGGCTTTCAGTGGTGGAGATGGTTCAGTGTTTCCTATTCGACAATCGGGTGTGTATGCATTCGATAATCGAACACGTAACACAGACACCTTCATGTCACCTAACACAGTGTATTTGGCACAAGTCCGATCAAATGGCCATAAGCCGAACGATAATGAAAATCTGAGTGAGGGTCATGGAAAGCGATCGAATGCGTATTTGCCACTATCCACGACAACAACGACAACGACGATCCCGAGTGTTTCAGTCTCGGAGATGGTATAGTGTTCAATCGATGGGATGCTCAACCAGCCAAACGATACTCACTCTTAGCTCAAGTTGATGCCGTTAACGAGATGCTTCTCAGCGCTGAATCTAGTGACAGTGACGAAGACATCATATAAATTACTTGTCTGTATGTGCTATTGTTATTGAAGAGTATGATCTGACTATATCATTTTCGTTCCTCATTGTTTTATATCTGTGATTTCAGTCCTGTCTGTGATCTGTTCAGAATCCATTTCAATGATAATTTTTACCTGTTCTTAATCATATTTATTAAACGATTGGAAATTCTCGATTTACCTAGACTATATATGTATATACACTTATGCAATATTAGACACCGACGGGTTGAAGGAATAAAAAAATTCACTTGAAACTGACATGATATAGAATTGGTTTTGTTAGCAATTTTTGTGCGAGATCTTTGTGCTTTACAATCATTGTGACTATAAACGTTACAATTTCTCATTTAAATTTCTACTAACTCAAAAATTTGATGGAACTCAAATGACTAGAATGATCAAGAACAACGAATAGAAATACGGGCTAGTTTCTGGTTGTTCATACTTCTTGTTTACGTATGCACAACCTGAAATGTTCATAAACTTATTGAAAAAACGGGGATCGTACGGGTCAAAAAGCTGTGCGTTCTCGGGAAGAACAGCATACAATCATGCAAAATAAGTATATGAGTTGGAAAATAAGTAAAATAGAAATCGAAAGGAAAGCATCTGTTGTGAAAAGGAGGAAAACAATACGGATACAACACTGTAAAGAAGTAGAGCTCACCTTGGCTCCGAAATAGTACTAGAGATTTGGCAATATGCCTGATGTAGACAATACAAATGAGTGATTCTAAGATATTCATCTAAATTGAGAGGAAATTTGAACGACAGCTGAGTAACCTTTCGAGGACTATCTATTGACCTCTTGGTTGTTATATTGTCAATTTTTTTCAAATCTGATAATTGGATATTAATGTACAACATTACAATGAAAATCAATCAGCACGTATTAACAGCTGTTACAAAGCCCTGTCGTTCTAGAATACGTAGTCGTTTTTCGACAGCATTTTTATAACGTGCGAGTACAGTGCGATCCTGATCACTGTGTACTTGTTCCGATAACGTATGTAACATCATATAGGCTGTTTGATACCTAAAAGGTCATTTACATAAGAAATTATAAAAACGAATGAGATCACTCGTAATAAATATGTCAAGTCAATAGTAAGGGAGATAAAGCCCTATTGAATACGGCAAATTAGGTAATTAGGAACTAGCGAATTGCCTTTAAACATTAGTAAGATATCCCTATGTCTTAATATCACGTGTCGTGATAGTTGAAATGATAGAATTATTAAACATATATTATTAACATATTAAACAGGTAGAAGATAAAAAGCATGAAAAAATTCCGTGCAAAAGTTGCAACCTCAATCGGAAAAAAATGTATCGACAAACCTTTGACTGCATAACTGCGGATTTCCGAATAATTCATCTAACGCGGCTGTCTGACATAATTCAATAGCGTGCTTATACATTATTCGTTCGGCTGAAATTACAGCCATTGCAGGATCTTGTCCAGGTAGTCCGAGTGATGCCAACTCTTGTGACCTAACCTAAAATTGGTTTTCGTAGGGCGAGAAGCATTGATCAATATTCAAAACACGAATAATTTAGGCTCTTGTAATCTATAACTATTTAAATATATTGTAGTTATGGTAAAAAATTCGACTATAAAATTACTTGATTTTCTGATACTATTCAGTCAGAAATCAATATTTTAAAAAGAAACTTTACACTATAACTACATAAAAAATTTATTACATTGAATAAGATCTTAGAGTTTCAATAATGTAAATCATTAGTATCCTTTATACTTACCAAGCATTGATGATATTTATCGTTAAGTACATTGAGCACATTTTGAACTGCTGGTGATGGATGAAGAACACGACTTGCCACATTTCTCTGTGCTAACAACAATGCAGACGAAAGCATATGTAACGCTCGAACGTAGACTACCAATTGCTCCGCTCGCCTGAATGCAGAAGACGGCTCTGTCTGAAATTATATCAGTTTAATCGTATTCCCTATATTATCAAAAATATGTTAAAGTACGTACTTTCCTATTACTCATTGCAGCAATAAGAGGATTTTCTTTCTGTTCAGCAACTTGAATAAGCGTATCAACCAATTCAACAACGAATCTCAGTTTAGCCAAAATCTAAAGCATGAAAATCAGAATATAAAAAAGAAACACATTTAAATAGTACAAAAATAAAGCCTTTGCGCAGCCAAAGTATCATATCACAATTTCATTTTCTAGTCGATATGCTATAAAAGATCAACTATTGATCTCTTAACGGAGATAACGTAGAGCAATCCCATTTCTAGTAAATTTGAAGTGAAACAACATTTATTTTCAACTGACTGTTAACTATTGACTGTTTTAGCGTGAGAAAAACTCTCACTCTATAATTTCTCTGAGCGTCATAATCGTTTTTCGAGCTTATTTTTGAAAAGGTCCAACCATACAATAGGTGGCCTTCCCGAGACGTCCTTAACGTCCCATAAAATTCAATCGATTACGACTCGTTTTTATTGTTGAGCACCACGTGTTGTTTAGTTTACCTAATTTTTCGTAGTTTGATTTTTTCATTTCCGCATCGTGCTATTCTAATATTAACAGAACGTTATCAAAAGTGAGTGTGAGAATTTCTGATAATACATATTCTTGTCGAGCCCTTCACTTTGCGCCAATGATAATATTGGTTATAAGATATCACCACTATGAGTAAATGATATATTATATGGCACCATAACAAGAAACTCGGTAATACAATGGTTGCACAACAGGCATGAAGCTTAAGAAATGTCGGATTTTCTGTCTAAGGTCCGAATGAATAATAGAAGTGAGGTGTCTCTTAATAATTTTCCAGCTCTAGGAATATCGTGAAAAAGTTAAATTCTTCTATTGAAGGTATTCTTCAGGAAGCTTGTTAAGAAAGAGTACATATTTTTGAATGCAGGTTTCTATCATGAATGCGTTAAAAAACCTAACGCACGCACCGATCTTACATATAGCTTAGCTATAACATCGAAATACTTTAGACAAAACCTATTAACTACGACGCCATACATATCGCTGTGATATCTTCTACTAGGAAAATCCTTGACTAAGGCTTAAAAGATATGTGATATAACTTATACACACTATCATACTATTTGCTTCATGCTGTTTCATCTAATTGTTCCACTTCATAGTTAACATTTTCAATATAGTTTTTTCAATATTTTTGAAGGGCCAAGCTTGTTAAGATCGTTAAAAACGACCTAATACAACCTATGTTTACAATTTCGGTTGAGACGAACTTTAGAAAGAACCAAGAATGTTCGATCCACTGCTTAAAATATCGCAGCCATAATATTGTGTCACCTGAGCACAACATAATATACCAACAACGATTTGGCAAAGCCTACTTGTTTATGCTCTTCTTCCATAACTGTTTCATGTTCTAGTGCTCCAGGTAAAACATCGTCACCATCTTCTTCTTTATCTCGATGTGGAAACAGTACCGGTGTACGAGGTAAGCTCTGTAAATACAGACAGAAATCAACTTATACAAGACTCATTTTTTATCGACTAGTGATCACTACTTACTCCTTGTAATATTGGAACATTCCCAGATGACAAATTTGACGGCAATAACGAATCTGACTGGTCGACGACATCCATTGAAAGTTCAGTACCATCTCCACCAGAAATGCAGCTTTCCATGGCTTCAGTTTTTGAAGATGCTGAATGCATTGAACCATTAAATGTTTATCATACACTTATAAACTATACAAAGAATAACTTTGCAATATCATGTTAGTGCAAAAATTATCATATTCATATCTTTATAACTTTCCTTAAAACTTCGTAGTCATTCTGATTTAAAAAATCAAACCAAATGGTATTACATGGTGAGTGTTCAACTGATTTAAACAATCGTTGTTAGCAAACCCAACACTCACGTCCCCTTCTCAAAATACCAACAAGATATTTTTACGGAATTTTTGGTGACTTTACAAGCCATAAGTGCTACATAAAAGTTGAGTAGTACGAAAACTACCACAAGGGACGACAGAATCAAGATGTTCAACAGAACTTCATTTTGCATGGATAATCAAATTGCGACAGAAACATGCACAGGCAACACCCCTTCGAAATGCCGCATTGATCTTTCAGCGGTCGGGTGCGCTTAAGTGGAGCACGTGTTTGTAATGCATGATGCTCAAATTTGTCGATAGTCTATGCGACTCGATAATGCTGTTCTAATTGGACTCTGACCATTTAGCACCCTTATATCAAAGTGTTTCAAAAAATCAACAAAAATCAGACTATGTTGAACTTAGAAAGAGGTAGCTAGTATCAACAACGTATATTTCGAAATATAATAAGTAGATAATGAAATATAGATGATCAGAATAAGTATTATTATAAGTCCGAACTACCAAATACCAAAGCTTGGCGACCAACCTGCACGCTCTGCGTGTCCAAATGGTATTTTGAGAGAATGATTCATTGTGTCGTCCTCATCATCGCTGATCTCTCTGGAAAAAAACTAAACTAGGAGCATAATCACTATTATCACAAAAAAAATATAAAGTACCACTTACAAGTGACTCGATACAACCGTATCAAGACGAGTTACTGGGGGAGATGCCGAAAGAAATTTAGCATTGTCTAGCGACGGAATATTCTTGACATCTGGTCCATTTTGTTGACTGACTTCTGTCACTTCAACTTCTGGTTTAGGTTCATGTTGCCCTGAAAACATTATATATATATATATATATATATATA
>KN716271.1:43767-77307 GCA_000816705.1 Dictyocaulus viviparus | reverse complement strand
ATATATATATAAGCTCTAACTCTGCTTTATTGACTTCATTTACTAATGCGGATAGATACTTATGAAACAGCTCAAACTCGGAAATGATCTTTTTATAATTACGTTTACGTTACCTACATCACCAATAAACAATGGCGTAGATAAACATCGCATAATCTTTATCAAGAAACGAAGCGAAAATTACCACCTCCAGGTTTTGCTAATGCAGATACCATCGGTGTTTCTTCAGTTTTTCTCTGACGATTTCGCTCTACCATTGATCGACGCGCGGCGGCTCCTCTTACAATGAATTGAGCTAAACGGTGTATCAGAGAACAGTTCATATACATAATATAATAGAAGTAATGGACGAAAATCATTCTTTACCATATTTTATGGAAAATGAAATGGCATTAAATAAAAATTGTTGATGCAGTCATTCAAATCTATATGTTGTTTTTTTTTGCTTTTTTTTAAAGATAATAAATGTGCAATCATGTTGTAAGATTAAACTAAGTCAATACAACATTGAGCATCAGTTGGCAATTTTTTAAAATCCCATTAATACATTATGGTAATCGATAAAAGGGTGCAACAAGACCTAGAAAAACTTTCGCAACATCACACATCAATAATGAAAAACACATGAACACGAAGCTGTTCTATATCTAATGTAACCCCGAGAAATTCCAGATGTAGAACAATTTGCGCAATCAATTCTTAAATAGCGCAAAAGAACCAAATACTCTCAACAATAAACACTATTAATAACACATTAATTAAAGGAAACTGAAGACCCACTTGGAGGCAACGTCATGTTTTCCACCGAAGGAATTGATGCCATTTCACCACTTTGGCACGATGCAGTTCTTTTTAGCGTGGAATTTCCTCTCATTGAAGGTGACGGGATTGCAGAATTCTCTTCATTTTCGTTATCCTTGATTCCTTGACGTCTTTCCTACACAAACACAAATAATTGAAAGCATTTGTTAACATAAGAAATTCATGATTTAATGAGCACTAAATAAAGTATTACCAATGAAATAGATTTTTGGAAGGTTTTGTAGATATAAAATAAGCAATATCCAACATTTCGTTACATCATCTCATTCATTATTACTTATATTGCGTTATTAAACGTTAAAAACAAACCAAACCGTACTATTATAACATGTACATTAAATCATACATACATACATACTTTATTAATGATCTTTGATCTATTACGCCTATCTTTAGTATTTAATGAATTGTAGCTACGTCATTATATACTTAATTTCATCGAATCGTTCAGCATAATATTATACTTATTATTATGGTTGAAAAACATTTTAAATACATAAGTCTAAACGTCCAGTGACAACATTAACTGAAACTCCCGCATAACAGTTCAAAGGTGTTGGTATTCCACCATATCCTTACCTCAATCTTAGTGAACGCATTTCGTTGACTAGGTACTGGTACTGCTTTAACAGGGGCAGTTGGTGTTTGTGAAGAAAACGTGTGCACTTGGACCTTTAACATTCACAGATCGAAATTGTTAATTGACATATGAATAATGAATGCGTTTATATGAGCAATGAATAAGAAGAATTAATAAACTGATTAAGCATAAACTCAATCCCATGAGTGTAGGGACTCGTAAGATCAACAAAAGTATAACAAACGCTGGAAAGTTGAGTAAAATAACGCCAAACCCTAATTTTAATTAAAGGTCTATTTTGTGGTTTCCATAATGTTTCAATATTTGCAATTGCCCTATGAATTCCAAACCGCTAATTACTCTTATGACGTCCATTTGTATGCAGATGAATTATAGGTGAAGAAATTAGAAATGTTTCACCGTAAAATGCTGTCTACTTGCAAAATAAGAATAATGTTGCGCAGAGCTTAAATAAATACCTAGGTTGGCATGTAGATGATCTATAAGACAAATTGAGTCACAGTCACTCATATCACATTAACAATATAAATCGAAACCCATTCTTTTTATTGCATTCAATTTTTCGAAAAAACAAAACATGGGCGATTGAGAATACAGCACTTTCCAAAAAATTTGAAATCTTAAATGCAGAAAGAACGTGTGCAAAAAAACCTGTTTCACGGGACTGTGTTCATGCCGGCCACCTGATGCATGTTGTTGACTTGAAAGAGGTGGGAGGAATGTAAAATCACTGCTATCATGCATAGTTTGATTTGTTCTGCGGATCGCGGGTGATTCGGAAATCTGAGATTAATTTACTTTTAGAATTACAAGAAAGCTTAAAATACATGCTACAAAAACATGAATGTTTACTTCACATTATTGTTTAATCACTATCCATTTTTTTACCAAATAAAGAACAATATATTCAACTTAAATGTCATCATCAAAACAGCTTTTCAAAAAAATGTTTTCTGAGTTGCTTCTTGTGTAATTTATTACCAATCTGTTATTCAAGATACTTCCACAACATATTTACACCTCTTCAAACAATTTTGGTGACTTCAATTTGACTGATCGCAAAGAAAAAAGAAACACTTCCACCTTGACAACATACGAGACACAAACTTTCAAAGATAAACTATGAGAAAACCTTCACAGTTCTACGTGACGGTTGTGGACTTTCCAATCGTGAACGATTAGATAACGGCGAAGTCGATGACGATGGTTGTGCAATAGCACGGCGAGCAACCATAGGTGAATTTGCGTCTAGTATCCGTTTTGAAGGACTTGGGAGTGGAGCATGGTGAAGGAATGGATGGTTAAAGAATTCGTCTGAAATAAATCACTTTCATGAGAAAAAAAAACAGTGTCAAGCAACACATACCAATTTCTTGAGTGTAAGCTAGCTTTTTCTACATTATTCTTACCAAAAGTTATTCGATCTTTAGCATTTCTCTTCAACAAACGAAGCAAGAGATCCCGTAACGGAGCTGAACAATAATCGGGGATATTTGGTTTTAAGTCTCGATTTTTTTCGTAGTAGGCCTTTAGTTGTGGAGGATTCTGAGCCTAAACAAAAAAAATTGAACAGTACTACGAACAATGTCATTTTTAGAATTTTTCTCTTATGTTTCAGATATTTTGTAAGAATAGAAAGTGAAAAGCGTATACAAGAATTATGAACAAACTTGAAATGGTGCTTTTCCTGTCAAACACTGGAAAAGTATAGTACCAATGGACCATAAGTCAGCTTTGGCATCATATTGTAATGACATGATAACCTAAAAAACAATTCCAAATATAAAAAAAACATCGCAACCACTTGCCAACTCAGTTTCAGACGCATAAAATTGAAATTTTAACGTCATGTCAATGTACCTCAGGAGCCATATACATAGGAGATCCACATAATGTAGCGGCCATAACTCCTTCAGAAAGAAATCTCGCAAATCCAAAATCAGCTAGTTTAATAATTATATCAGTTGCTGGCGGATTTGAATGTCGAGTAGGATTACACAACAAAATATTTTGCGGCTTGAGATCACGATGAACTATTCCCTCCTTATTGATCGCTTCCAGAGCTCGAGCTAAAAATCGGAGTATTATATGTAACACTACAGAGTACTAAGTCGTCCAATGAGAATGTGTCATTTTGAGAACATCTTTCACACATCATACAATCATTCTTTGCGTATGAACATAAATAAAAAGACTTTTTAAAACACTAACATTTTTAACCATCTTATTCATAAATCAGTTTTTTCCTACATTTCGAAACTCCACAAGTTTTGGATTCAGGATACAACATTGGAAAAAGTTTGGTAATATATCAACACTGCAAGTTGAGTAATAGAAATGGCTCACCAATTTGCACCACGAAATGGTGAATTGTGTCCTCTTGGAGTGTAGTTTTTTGGCTTAGATAATCAGCTAAGTCGCCTCCATTGCAATATTCCATTACTAGATACACATGCGTAGGTGTTTCTGTACATTTCAGTAAAGCTACGAGATTATTGTGTTGTAGTCCACTTAAAGTCTGGAAAACGATTTTTCTACGGTCACTGTTTAATTCCAAAACTAGCAATTGCGATATTGTGGAGAAATTTCAACAAAAATATAACAAGAAAACAAGGAAAGATTCTAAGCAAAAGCGTACTAACCTTGAGTATTTTTATCTCTTTTGTGAGCAAATTCTTGGACTTCGCGATGTTCTTTTTTGCAATTGCCTTAATTGCCACTGGAATATCAGGCTTCTGGAAATGAACACAGTAAATATATCGATATGAAATCATCGTAAACTAAAATTATACAACTCTATTAAGGAAACATATTGCAAAACAGGGCACCTATCTATCTTTCTATCTACTGGATAAAAATGGAAAGGACTTTTCATAATTAAGAAGTTCATTACTAGATTCAATTGTAGGTGCTCGTGTTTTAAAGTCGATCAAATGCATGCAATTTGAAAACCATCCAGTAAAAACTATATTACGTAACGACATTCGAACCAATAGGTGATACTACAACGTAAAATTTCTGCTACTTAATAAATGCTGAACAACATCATTATGAGGCATTCTGTGAAAGCGCTGAAAACATTGGAAAGCAAAGAAAGCGACAACAGACAAGCACATTAAGAAATAATACAAGTAATAAAACTAATTCAAGAAAGAACATATATCAAACAAGCTCAAAAATAAAACATACATCAGAGTATCTGCCTTTGTACACGATTGCAAATGCTCCATGACCAATCACATCTTTTGTGCTGTATTCAAAGCCGTCGAATTTTTCCGTCATTATGCTTGGAAATTTTCATTTATGTCATCAATCTATAAAACAAGGAATTTGAAAAGAAATAATACTTTAAGACAGTTAATAAGAAACTTTGATAAGCAATATAGTAAGAACACGACATAACTCTAGTAGGAATAACACAATCAGAGAAAACGATAAAACATAACTAAGCAGATCTCTATATAATTATGCACTAACTATCTAAAATGTGTAATAGGGAACAACTAGAATGAAAACACTAGTACTTCGACAGTTAGGATTCCCTTAGTATCCACTAATGAAATTATGAGCTAGTAGTTTTTAAGATTACAACAGGAAAAAGAGATCTCGTCCTAAAATTATTGAAAGCAATCAGAGCAATATACACCTCCTGACGTGAATGCACTTAGTAACAAAAAAAAACCAACTGATCGATAGAAGAAGGCTTTCGTTCCAAAGCACAGCAAACGTCGTGATGTAACTAATATGAATGAAACAATAAAAGGTAAAAGATAAAACGATGTCAAAAAACAAAAGGAAAGAAACAAAATTCGAACAAATATTTTTTCGCATGCGGGGCGACAAATGATGCTACAGAAAAAGAAGTTGCGAGATGAAGAACGAATGACTTAAAAACATTGATTCAAATAATCATTTTTTTAGTTATGCATCAATCCCTACATATATCAATGGTATTAAAGGGAAAATAATCTAACACAAAACGATAACGCTTTATAATATCCCTCATTACTTAACTTTTTCAATCAATGAGCACATTAACAGAAAAAATAATAATAAATCATTTGACTCCGCAATGATTACCAATTGACTGGAACCAAATTCATATACTAATAAACACTTGAGATTTTTATATGATTTGTTTGAAAAAAGAAAAGTAAAATCAATGCTTTTAACCAGACATATGAAAAATGGGTAATATTTGAGCGAAGCTATGCTCTACTTAATGAAATTTAACATTAGATATTCTAATTTTTACATTTTCTTCTGCATACTACAATAGAAAATTTCATAACGATTCTGACATCATAAGCCCTCAATCTGTTGAGAAGTTCAAATCCCATTTATCTGGATTTATAGAGTTACTTTTTTACTTTATAGAGAAAAGAATCGATGACATAGCGTTACATCTAACTTATTTCTGACGAATTCAATTTCATGATTTCAATTCCCTTTATTGGAATAATGGAAGTATTTGGCTGAAGATGCTTAATGAGTATTGGAAATTTGTTACAAAGTGCAATACTTGTCGAAAACATCGGATTTTAAGAAATAGATGTTATAACAATCAATTTTTGTCCATCGATAGAGGAACAAACCAGGAATTTGCATAAGTCTCGTTCAATGGATCAATGGACAATGGATATAAACACTATCCTCACAATAAACGTGGCCATTCAAAAAAATCCAAACACAAAGACATCCCTCCACTGCAATACATGAGCATAAGTGAAATTATCCATGTAGAAGAATGTCAGAATACTTAATTACATCCCAGCTTGAAAATGTAAAAAATTCATGCAATATAAAATGTATAATAATGACGATAAAAACTATCAATATTTAGAATTATTTCACATCATCACATAAATTCAACTTATTTTAAATGATAATAGTTATAAAGAAAATAGATAGAATAATTGTTTTACTTTTCAAAAACATAACAACAGATAATGTAGGTCCAAGTCGAAACATTAATGTTAAAAAAATGAATTGGAGTAACTGAACTGAATAATCAATAAGTTGAAAAAATCTATGACGTTGTCGTATGCATATAGAACGCACGAAATTGCCTTCCATTACTGACGTCCTAACAGCTTCAGAACTCCGCTCATCAATATTCGACAGCGACGTCGGCCCACCCTTTTGAGTGCAGCGTTTTCTCAGCTACTCTCCTACTACTTCTTCATCTCTTATATATACGATGAAGCTGAGGATGTGCACTTGAAAAACATACACATACAAACCATACGCAGTAAGCAAATGAAGAACAGTGACATTTTTTCAATTTGATGGATTAACTACACAAGAGAAACAATCGCTCATCATTTTTCACAATCATTTGTACACGATGAACACAGTTAATTGCAACAAAATAATTTATCAACTTATCAGTGTTTTAAATTTTAATACAGTACACATTTCTATATTACAAAAACTTCAGCAACTTCAGCTTCAGCGATTAACATGGAAACGATTGAAGAAAATCACTCATCTCTAATCCATTTGTTTCAGCGTATCGAAGTTGGACGGAAATTTCAAGCAGGTTAACTAATTAAAGTATTCCTAGGGATACTTGACTGAAAGAGGTATTTGATCGTAACAAAAGTATGATACTTAGCCTCCTTGAAATTCACGACGTTGTCTTGCTGAGTAATATCACTGTAAGAGGTATGTGAAATTCTTCTTTTGAGGCTTACCATTTTTCAACAAATAAAAATAGAGCTCACCAGCTTTCATAAATCAAATTTCTATAAAAATATATTCATAACGGATATATTCATCAAAATTATTATAATTATTGTGTCATTTATTATAAAATCAAATACAGCAGTGATAAATTATTCCAAAATCTAATTAGTAAGTGTCGTGACTCAATTATGTGCTTAACATTATAACAATTAATAGTTGTTTAACATTTGACAATTATTTTAGTCCTGCATCTCTATGAATGATTATAAATCAGGTCCGAGCGAGTTTCAGCCAATCAAAACCTAGAGTGGATGTGATGCAGATGATGGCTCACCATAGAGATTATCCAGTTCAGAACAGTAGAAGGTTCAAGTTTTTGGTTTGTCTCGATATCATTAGGGATGTAATAAGCAAGCATTATAATCTATAATAGTTGAATAGAGAAATAAATAAACCGCTACAATTAGTGACCCAAATTTTCCTGCATATAGCTAAGCCACTGGATAAGACAAGGATATAAAATTTGAGGGTAAAATAATATTTAGCCATTCAGTCGTAAATAAAATCCACTTACGTAAAAAAAGAAACCATGGGAATCATAGTGGTTGACAACATATAACCATGATAAATATTAAGTAGTTTTAAGAGCAAAAAAAACCACCATATAAATTATGATTCATAGATTATAAAAAAAAGTATGAAGTAAAATAAGAAAAAAAGGACATAAACGAATTGAAGACTCACGCGCACAAATGTAACAGAAGAAAGATTCATGAAAAAAGCGTATTAAAACATTTGATATGTCCTGCAAGAAATTATTAACATAGAAACGAGAATAATATGTAAGAATAATAGAATATAGAATAACTTTTAGCATTAGAGTTCAATACGGAAGTAACAGTAATAATAATGATAATAGTAAACGTAACAATAATAATAGTGAATATATGTTGTCGACCGTATAGTAGTAGCGAATAAGATAAAGTTTTGACAAGAGATTGATTGCTCAAGTAAATACATTACTGAAATCACTGCGAGCAAAATGACACGGAAAACGTCCATCAGAGTTTGTTTTTAGGGTAGTAACAATTTGGTTATACACTGCAATGAAGGAAAAAGCACATTGCGGAAAAAGACATTTTCACACAAAAATCCTAATCTCAATTATAAGCTAAAATCAACCCAACCAATAACTAGTCACACTTCAGTACAAACACGTATTGTTGCCTCGTCAGTTGCTACTCATATTGACAGACTAACCTCCAACCACACGTGCTCCATGGCCTACCGATTTCGACATTCGTTTTAGGATTCACTGAGGAATTTCGATTATTAGCACCAATTATGGTCTGTAATCTTTCACCACTGGGTAGCGACCCACTATAAACTCGATCTTTAATTTGATTGGCTGTCTAGAGTTCTATTTTTTTTTATCTATGAGATCAGTGAATGTTATAGATGCATAAGATATTTGTTTGCGTTGATTTTAATAAGCGGTATATAACACATAATTTGCGACCGGCTAACCAACTCATCCAGAGTTTTTGCCTTAATAAACACTTAGAGTAGCCAAATAAATAAATACGAAAGTTCTAGGCTACAAATATTAAAGTTGAAGCACGGAAGTATATAAATTCGAAGCACAATTGTATCCATATTATTCTGTTCTAGAAATTCAGCGACTTAAGAAGCAAAGAAATCGTCCCGAATCAAAAATAAGTATTTGAGACGTATACGTGTTGCTTACAAATGTTTCTCTTCAACTATCATTGTATGATTTGACTTTTTAACTACGTTGACTCGCGATACCTCACCTTTACAGGTACATGCTTAATTCAAAAACCATGAATGAAAAGAGAAAATCTTTATGAGAATGAACAATGTAACAACGCAACCATATTTTACAACTATGACCAGTAGTTTGTAACAAGCATAATAAATAGTACTTCTTAATGTCCAACTTCTTCAAAAGCTTTCGCGAATGGGTTGTCTTTTGGAGAATTAGAATAATCAGGTTTCAACCGTCTTTCCATTAATTCTCCATAGGGGTTAAATCCCAAACGTTCCATTTCAGCCTTCATTAATTTCTTTCTGTTTCTGGGATTCTAGGAAAAACTGTGTTGACAATTCGTTGCTCTCTATTTTGGATGAACAAAATACCTTCTCTTCCTCAGATTGTGGTGGTAGAACATTTGTGAATACACCCGTTGCGATAGTCTTCATTCCTTTTCTGAGAGTGAACCTTTGTTGAGGTTCAATGAACATTTTATGTCCCAATCTTATTTCAACCCTAAATCGCCAAATTTCATTAAAAAAGCGGATCATATTTACGGATTGAAAAATCTACTCTGATGCTTCTCCAGGCATTATGAAATCCTTGTCAATAACTTTGAGTACAGCGGAGGAATCCCATGTAAGAGAATAAATATGTTCTGTGAAATAGTTCGCAATAGGAATCTTTGATCCACCCTCGGTAGGTTTCAGCACATAGAGCTAAACACTGATTTTAGTGCCTAATGTACCATCAGATTAAATGTAACAAAAAGACATACCTGCGCTCTAACTTTGTCCGTTGTTTTGTGATTATGTCCCTGAGGTAAAAGAATGCAACCTCTTCGAACATCTTTCGGACCAAGGCCACGCAACAATATTCCTAGCTGGTCACCTGGTTCCGCTTGCTCTATCGTCTTCCGAAATGATTCGAGACCTGGTTGCAGTCTTATACTACGACCGTTTAAAAAGTAGCATAATTATTTTGAGTTACATAGAACATGCCACTGGTTTCCTTTATAAAAAAATCTCTAGCCGATATTTACTGAGCTATGCTGCTTATATGTAACTCATTCTTTTAAGTTGGTGAATTATGGCAAATTGCAAAGTATGAGACTTTGAGGGGGGAAGAGACTAAGTCTAAAAATAACTACCACTTCACTTTCTGATACATGGGCAAGCTCATGAGTCACAATATCCATATGAAGCTCTCCAAGCTAAACATTAAACGTGTCTCGAAACACACAACGAACCTTTTTCCATTGACGGCAAAATAGTCTCCCACACAGATTATATGAACGTAATTGCATAATGAACATAGATGATAAGTTGCGTTATAACAAGAAATCACCTTATCTCAATTCTTTGAGCTCTCTAAGCGTTTGTTTCAACTGCTAAAGAAACGGTCATTGGAACGTTAATTAATGTACCCCTTTTCATTTGAAAAGACTAGGATTCTCAATCAGTCTTACAATAACCGCAACCAGAATATGTGTCACATAAAAGTCTAGAACTGTAAAACTAGCAATCAATTCGCATTCACCACTAAAATTGGAACACTATAACAATGCTAAGACAACCAACTTCCACTTCTATGCTTCTATTGTGTAGAATTTCCTGCAATGATCAATCTATGTGCATCTGAGTCGTAAAGTCCATCTGATTGAATATCTAGTACCAGATATTAGCAAAAAGAAATGAAAGGTTTGAAGAGCATGTAAGAACACTACGGATATAGCTTGTATTGGTAACTCAGTAGTACAAACAATCGAATACAGTTAAGACAACGTAAGTAGTCGTAAGAGTCGTATTTCTTGCACTTGGATTTCGAATGTTAACAAAATTACAACCCGAAAGGTCAGGTCTCATCAAAATGCCAGGCAAATTCGAGTTATAGGAAAGCACAAGAAACTACCTTTGCAAAAGAAATCAGGAGCAAACACAAGGTTTATCTGCACCCGCTTGGATCTACTATTATGTGAAAAAATATGCACAACATGTCTAGTATACTTCAAATAACCTACAGTTGAAAGGGAAGATAATTCTACCTGAAATGGTACTTTTCGTATTTTCACGATCGTATCCAACAATCTCAACTTTATCACCACGTTTTAATGTGCCTCTCTCCAGTTTACCAGTAATAACTGTTCCTCGGCCTTCAAAAACGATAAAAAATTGAAAAACGACTTACTGCTAATTAGTGTTAGTAAATTTTTTAAAATTAGTGTTACTAATAAGCAGTAACTTGAAGTGTAAAAATAAGACAATGAGAATCTCCAAAGCGAGAAAAACGCATATTAAAGAAGATATCTATTAAAATTAACATCTGATGGTAACGAAGGGATTTTTTAAACCTTGAATAGAGTAAACGTGTTCAGCCGCGAACATTGCCTCAGTATTCATAACCCTTTCAGGAATAATGAATTTCTCATCAAGAACATTCAGTAGTTGTTTCACAGATTCTTCTCCGATTTCTGGCATTTTGCCTTCAACAGCACATAAAGCAGATCCAAATACAACCTAAATTGATAGAGGATCACAAAATATTACCACGAATGGATTTATGGATTTTATAACCTACCACAGTCGTTGCCCACAACTGGGAATCGCCAAAAATCTCTATTTTGAAAAACCTTGAAACCAATTAAGAAAAAAAACCTTGTTGAAAACTACTACTTCGTAATCTATGTAGTTACATAAAATGTTAACCTGTGACAGCCAGTAGACTATTTTGCAAAAACCTACAGGTAATGTATCACCCTGATAACCAAATTCGTTTAACAATTCACGTATCTCCATCTCAACAAGTTCGCAAGTCTCTTTATCCGGGATTTCATCAATCTGAATCAATTAACCTAAAAAAGTCATGTGTATTCACTTAGAACTAAGAATGTATTCACTTACCCATGATACCCGTAAGATCAGAATTATAAATTTAAAGGATAAAAAAATTTTAAATTAAACTTTGGTATACGGTATCGGGTCAAAGACAATAAATGCAGAAATCAAATTAGTATAATTTGATGAATTTCCTATATTATAACTCATTGAAAGTTTATGAGAAGGATAGAAAAAAGTGCTTGGAAGGTTTGGTTAAACTGGAGCCATGACCGGACCCGCGAGTACGGTATTGGGCACACGCGTCATTATTCCGTCTCCTATCACTGTGCTTCCCTACGTCTACGTATATATGAAGAAATCACCTTATTCAAATATACAACAATATTCTCAACTGGTATCCCAACTTGACGTGCAAGTAGAAGGTGTTCACGAGTCTGAAAGCACCATTAACTTGGTATCAGTATTGCTGTTATTTTAAAAAATGAAATGTTGACATACATATCGTTTGAGGACCCCACCTACATTTCTCCACTTTTTGCCACTATGTGCCTTATATTATTTTTCCTGTGTAATTTTAAGAAGCAAAAATAGCTTACCTTGTTGAAAACTACTACTTCGTAATTTATGTAGTTACATAAAATGTTAACCTGTGGCATTGCCCCATCGGTGGCTGCTACTACTAGAATTGCACCTTCCATCTGTGCCGCTCCAGTAATCATATTTTTGATATAATCAGCATGACCAGGACAGTCAATGTGTGCATAATGGCGTTTTGCGGTCTCATACTCAAGATGGAAAGCATTTATTGTTATACCTCAAAAAAAAACGACATGTAAAATCTGTATTTTATTCACTATTATTATTGTTAGTGAAAAACTTTAATCAAAAATGTTTGGAAATTCGTCGCTGCTCCAACTTCAAGTAAATATGGATAGTATAATAATATTCTAGTTCATACCTCTAGCTTTCTCTTCTGGTGCATTATCAATCTCTTCATACTTTCGAAATTTAGCACCTTTTGATAAGGATAATACTGAAATAAAGTGAAGTACAAATCCAAAATTATATAAAGTTACAGCTGATCTCATGACTACAAATTTCATTGACATATATTGATCCCCATATACTTCTACTTATAAAATATATCTAAGACATAAAATATCAATTATGCTCAATGAATAAAAGTAGAGAAATGTAAAGATTCTATTCTTTCACAAACAGCTGTAACGCATGGTAATCAAACTCAAGCGTACCTTTTGTGATTGCAGAAGTCAGTGTAGTTTTCCCATGATCCACATGTCCAATAGTGCCAACATTGAGATGAGGTTTATCACGCTAAGAAAAAACCCAATGCTATATGATCATTTTGGTGGAAGCACAATTCGTTCCACATTAGGCATTTAACTCAGTTGTTTACTAATTTTGCTATAACCGAATGCTCTGATTAGCATTGATTTTAACTTTATCGTCATTTTTTTTCTCTTATTTCCAATTTTTTATAATGATTTACTCACTATTACAATATTTATATTTTAGAAACCAATATTTTTGTGATTTCCTCTACTGAAATACCATTAGAAATCCTCGCCTAAAAGAAACTATAACAGATTTGACCTAATCTTAATGGCAAAAATCTATTTCCACGTGTAACAACGATACTGAGTAAGATACCTTAAGTTCCAAATTCAGCGAATGACTGAGTGTCGTGTGATGTGGATTAGAAATGTGAAATATAAAAGCATTATAATCTACCATAAACGGTAGAAAAATAAATAGATCATTGACGATACAGAATTCTTTTTCTCAAAATACAACTTGACGTATGTGCAAATTAACTAAAAAATGACATTATTGGCGGAATAAATAAAGCAGTGCTTTGCCACACAGGAATTCGCAATGAGAAAATGCGAATAAAACTGATCATTTCTTATACTTTGCCTTCTATATAGCAAAATAAATCTGCTAAGTTGGTAGAAATGACAAAGATATTGAATGACACTTTGTTAAGCATGCATTTATGGCGTGATTGAGAAATCAACATGATGTTCATACTTTTTCAACAGACTATAGCACGACCTGTTTGTGACTCAAATAGAGGAAACCTGTGAGATGCCACTTGCTATGAAAATGACAACATTAATATGGTTGTGTGTTGACTTAACAGAGGTGGACAGGTGGCTTACATAGTGGACATAAAATTTCAATATTATCGTAAGAAAAGTCGGCGAAACACACCAAATTATTAGATTCTACTTCAAAGGTAATTTTAATAAAATTAATTTAGTGTGTTGAACAGACGCTATAGTTTGTGTAAACCAGCCTTGAAAACTTCCTTTCCACCTGGAACAGCAAGACATCGAACTAGCGCCAACTTTTGGAATCCGTGTCCTATTTGACCACTTTGGGAACTTTTTAGAAACGATTCTGCAACATAAGTGTGTGCACAATATAGCATAAATCTAATATTTACAAGACATTTAAGATCGCCAATGTTCATACACATTTTAATGTAGCAAGATCAAAAACCGAACAGCAAATCTGACCATATTGAACAACTCACTGCTTGGTGGGAGCGTAAGTTTTAATAGTGACAGGAAGCTCATAATTGAACCTGGAACAAATAGTAACACTACGACAAAATCAAACATTGTGGTAAATAATGTTAGAAATCCAAAGAGATGTTCATAATTTCCTCAACTTGCTAGCAATATATAGAAGCGATTTTAAATTAGCTGAACACTTCTGGAATCAGAAATATGGACTGAAAAAATTAATGTTCAAGGCTAACTGGATAGGCATAATAAGGAGATGGCTGACACCTGCACTGCAACAAACGCGCTAGCAGTTTAGCTCTCACTACTTGACCAAGTGCATTTAGTGCTGACATTAATACCTCGTTGAGTATACGCAACCTTGACTCTGCGGCACAATTCTCTTTCTTTTGAAGAAAGGAAAAGTACTAATAACTGTTCTCTACTAAACTAGACGCATCAATCACAGAAACACTTCTAACTACATCTAGGTATACTATTTGATTTCAGATGTATTTGCGGATGTATAACATACGTTGCGACCAGCTCACACAAAAAACGGTACCGAAGAAAGTCGTTTCATTTATATGACGTCAGCATTTCACATTGCATATAGTTTAAATATGTCGAAATACCTTACTATTTCTTTAATTGTTCGTCTTATATGATTTGAAAACTTATGTATGCAGTCAAAATTCGGGCCAACGAAATGTTGATACGTTACAATAAGAGCTATAACGACAATAAAATCAATGAAACAACAATAAATATATCACACGATTTTTTAAATGGAGAAAGCTATGTGTTTGTCGAAAAATAATTCCAGGAAAACATCAAAAGTTGAAGAAATTTGAACACATAGAACATAAAATAACTGGACACAAGTCAATTATATTTTAATGGTTAAATATTCAAATTTCATTATACAAACACTAGTATACTACAGTTAGATAGATTCAGCCATTTTCAAAAAGCCAACGTAAAATTGTCCAACACATCTACATGGAAGAGGAAGCGAATGACTACTCAATAAAAGATGTTCGATAAGTTTCATACAACATCCAAATGGTACATTGATTAGTCCCACGCTTGAATCTTCGCCGTTCGCACGCGGGTCACTAAAGAAATCTTTTTCTGATAAAACTGTAACGTGAAACATCAGATGATTATTATAAAGATCAAAAAATAAGCTTGCAAAATATAACTAACTAACCTTGATTTATATCTTTCTTTAATTATTCGTATTAATAATTTAGGTGTTCAATTGTGTTGGAAACGTGAGTGATTGCGAATTCTGTCGATAGATGATTTTTCAACATTTTCTGTATTGTCAACGTGTTCAAAGATCATGATCTCTATTGTTTGCGACTTGTTTAGACTTCCATTGTTAATTAGCGAGAAGATTGTATCGACTAGATATTAAACTTCGTTTTTATCCCTATTTAAAATTGCAAATATAAAACGCGCATTTCAGTCATATTTCATTTCGAAGAAGGCAAGAGCGCTACAACCATATAAAAGGTTTTGTTTGCCTTATATGGAAATGAAGAATAAAAAGGGCGTCATATCCTAGCACTTTTTTCGGGGGTGGGGGGTTTATAAAGTAGTTTAATATTTTGAACATTTATCGGGAAACTAAACGACCTATTCAAACGTTTACGTTCAACAACTCACCAGGTTGAAAAGCATTCAGAAATATAGACCAGAATTGGCAATTGGTAAAGGTGTAAAGTTCCAACATAATAATGTAAATCCCCACACATCTTTGGTCAGTCGTTAAAAATTACTGGAACTAGGTTGAATGTCAGCCCTTCTGACTTCAGATTTCCATTTATTTCGTCCCATGCAAAAACCCTTAAATGGTTAGTTTTTCAACGACGGAGATGGTGTATTATTATTGCTGAGTAAGATTCAATGTTTCATAAACACAGAATTACGAGTGTCTGGAAGATGACAGAAGGCCATTGATGGCCAGTAATTATTATAACATGATGGTCACATTATCAAAGTAAAAATTTCTAAGTTTTTTTTCTTAAGTTCGCAATCACTTGGTTGCCAGCACAAGAGGCTCTTTGTACTCTAGTTGCTTTACGAGTTCAACGAAGAGAAAGAGCTATCAGACAAGCAAGTCATATATATCATAGGACAAGTATATATATAAACACGGATAGTAATCATTTCGAAACTAACTTTGCGGCACTTTGTGCATCGAAGACTTTATATAGCATTTTCACCGCGGGAAATGGACGAAACTCGCCTGCAAATGTTAAATAAGAATTCGGTAAGCAAAATAAAATATTTCAAAGATCACATTGCGACTCTCCACTATCTTCATTATGTAACTCTCCCGAAGCAGCAACAATGTAAGAATCCAAGAGCCAAATCTGAACACGTCCTAATTCAAAATACATGACGCAATTCTTTACCTTGCGGATAATTACAGTAGTTTTTTTCTCAGGTTAAATTTAATGCAAGTCATCATATACTCAAGTATTCTATAGAAACAAATATCAATAAATGTTCAATCTTACCAACAAATAAGGTGTCTTATTTAGTGACCGCACAACAAGTTTTAAACTCGATTGTGTCTCGCAAGATGACAAAACCAACTGGGCGTAGAAAACTGCAGTATCAGGAAACCTAAAGTTATTCAAGACACAAAATCGTAAGATTCTATGAATATAATAATCGCTCCATATTTTTCCTGACGAACCTTGCTTTGAGGAAAGGTTTTGCATTTGTAGAAAGCGTACATGTCGAATGATGAAGTAAAAAAATGTCTTGACGATCTAAAATCTATAATATCATAAGGTACACCATACACTTTAATGTCATCAAATTCACTTTCATTGGCACATCTGTAGTGAAAAAATAAGGTTTTTTTTAAATACTAGGTAAACATTTCTGTACAACATCGGCGATAACGTTGGCATTTCTGCACTATACACTCACTTTAAATGAGTAAGCTTTAGCGAGTCAGTGTTGCATATCTCTTCGGATTTCTATACTATTAATTTGACGATATAACAAGCGTGGTAGGCTTGGTAGCTTCTAAACAGAATGCTTCTCTTATTGATCACGCAGCGGGATATCATACTACAGTGTATAGTCATATCATGTGATAACGAACTGAAATACTTTATGAAACGTGAAAAAAGAAAGGCATTGAAGAGCTTACTCTTAACAACTGCACCAAGCTCGGCATTGCAACTTTTACAAAGAACGATTTGCTCCTCATGAGATATCACTTCATCAGACAAACTCTGCACAAATCACAACATATATTACAACAAAAACAAGGATCTTTTCATTAAAATAAAAACCTCCTGATTAACACCAATATAAGAATGGCTAAGTAAGAATCTCCTACTATTAGGCAGCCAATCTGCATGAATATGACCAGATTGAGCCTCATCATGATGCTTGCTGTGCCTAAAATGGAAAAATTCTAATTTATTTTCCAACAAATCTGAAAAATAGTCAAATCGCCCCATCTCCATGTTAACCAACAGATCCTTCAACTTTCTTCTAAAAAAAAATAAGTAGATTATATTCTGATATCCTTAAATTTTGGGGGCGCAGTGGCTCAGTGGTGAAGGTGCCGCAGTGACACGCCGGCCGATTCAGATCGTGGCCGCCCCCCAGGCCTACCAAGCCCGCCATTCCTCCGGGATCGGTAAATTGGGACCAGAGGAGTCTGGGTAAGATAACTGGCACTGACTTGGTGAAGAGTGGTGAACTCAAGTCATTATATAGACCAGACACGCATTCAACCACCTCCACGATATCACGTTGAACATGAGTGCGGGGGCGCATCCCACCACAAGGGATTGATCAACGCCAACAATTATCTTATCTTATTATTATCCTTAAATTTTAACTTAATTAGAATTGAACCCCGATGATTCTGGCATGGAACAATATTCAAAGAAGTTCTTCAAGAAAGCAACCTCACTAACAAGATGATAATTGTCATTTATCTGATAATTTTTTACTTAAGTAGAAGTTAGTATAACACAATTTGAGTTGCCTAATGTGCTACAGGAAGCTGGTATATCGTCAGTATGAAAAAATTAACATTCAAAAAAATACAAATAAAAAAAATTTAGCAAAATATACTTTTATGCTATGAACACTCTAGGAAAGTTTCAGAATCATTATCCCTTTAGCTTCTGGTTCTTTCATTTGATGAGCGATTATCATTGTTCTATTTTAAGCAGCAGCTTGTTTAGAACACATTCATTTTTTCAATAGAAATTACTTCGATTAGTATGGAGGCAATCGTTTAAGCGAGTAGAGTTCCATCTAATTCGTTTTTGATATGTTCATAAAAATACGAGGCACATGTGCTTCAATTATATCTGTTTCAACATCACATGAAATTAAGAAGCTAAGTTATGATTGACATAGACCGTAATCCTTTCAAATGATCAGTTCATAATATCATTGAAAACTGTTGCACGATAGAAAAATCCACAACTCATTTCAAAATTTTTAAAAAGGATTACACCTTTCAGGATCACATGAAATTCCACACGAATCACGACAATAGTAGTCAGCAGATGGCGAAGTTTCGAACCAGTCATCGCAAGGAATGCAAGAAAGAGTGATACGCCTTTAAATAAGCTATACTTATGAATTCCGCAAAATCTTTGTCGAGGAGAAGATTCGCAACATTTGTTCATGTATTAAGTAAAATATCAAAAGCAACAGTGAAAAACAGAGTACCTAGAATTATCATCTATAAGAAAAGAGCCACATTGGGTGCAAGATATTGAAATTTTTGAGTAGTCTTTCTTGCAATACTCTTCTAGTGGCTTTATGTCACATATTTCACGTGCCAGCCTATGAAACGTTTTCGGTACTGAAACGATATCACAATAAGTTACTTCAGCAGTAAAAAGCCAGTTTCTTAAAGACTTACTTCTCTTCATTTAGAAACTAAGGTATATAGCTTACAACAAATGTTTTGTAAATTTTGTTGCATAGTAAGTGCAGCGTTTTCGAAACAATTACGTTATCATTGAACATATAATACGGCAACGAAATCACAACATGAAATCATGGCATTGGCATTTTATACAGAGCATATTGATAGGAGGAAAATTTACCTAATGGAGCTCCATCTGCTTCTACATGCAGTTTACACATAAAAAGTCGGTGATTGTCGGCCCAAGTAGGTGCACAAAGCGACTGAGGGTAAAGCGTCAGGCGTGGGATACTTGCACAATATCGAGGCGGTCTTTGTTCCAAACGCAAATTTTCCACTACAATTGGTGGTATTCCTAATTCAATAGTATGCTCACTAACTCGTATCATATCCAATTCTTTAATCCTAAAAAAATGTCTTAACAGCTACGTCTTTACGGACAGCTTTAAGTAGTACAAATTTGAACGCATAAACTGAAATGAGTGGAATGTTGTCGTCACATTTCATTCAGCCTCAATTAAATCTAACTTAGAAACGAACTCTTTCTTGGTGCTCTCTCCTGCTTCTTGGATGCACTTTGTGAAATTTTCAATAGGACAATCGATGAACAACGAAGCCAATTCAGCACGAGGTTTTACTTCCAGAAAGAAAGAATGCGTGTGCCACTCGGAACACATCAAAGATCTTGAACGACATTACTTCATATATAAGTAGACAATCTGATTTTAGGACTTTATAATTACCAGCGTTAGGCAAAGTAGTGACGAAAACGCAGAACGATTGTAACATTGGAGAACATCCATTACAACATTACTTACTCTCCCTACACATAATAAATTGACAACAATGTAAAACATAAATGATACGTTGTTCAATCTACTAAGCTCCTATATACCTTGACTTTCGCCAAAGTGTTTAATATAGACCTTAAATTAATAAAGCTATAATCGAATCTTTGAAAATTTCAACTCATAACATAGTGCTGACCAAATCACGATGATGTTTCTTAAACGTCTCGTAGAATTAACGACGATAATTGGACCAATAATGTAGCCGGTATTAGTAACATTAATGTTGGTCAAATAAACCTACTATAATAATTAAATAACTTGAATAGTTTCTATAAGTTCTACGTTAGATGTTCGCACATCATCCACATTTGATAAAAACTAGTTCATTTAGCTAATATCAGTACAATCAATCAGATTGGGAGTATTAACTACAGAATATAAACATGTTTCTGTTACGCAGACAAGAAAGTGCTTTATTTACAAAGGAGATACAATTAAAGGGCAAGTACAGCATAGAAATTATGTGAGCATAGGACTAATGCCATTTAGAACATCTTTTATGATTAGTGCACAGGCTTCATACAATAATGCAATATGGTTACTTGACAGAGAACATTAGTAAATATCACATCTAATTAAATGACAAAGAGTCTAGTGGTTACAAACATAGAATGCTACAATTTCAAAGCATAAGAAAGGTAAAGTCGAGACAGGGCACACAGTATCGTTGGATATCAGTATAAATTGTTTGATTGTTTCAATCATTTCTAACGGAATTGAAATGCACACTGATGAAAGGACAGCTTGGTGTTTTTAAAAGTGAAACAACCAAAACCCAAGAAATCAGAAACCTACAGAACTACACCGTCAATCGATCTTTACCAGTGCACCAATCTCTTTATCTGAGATTTCTACAATTCATTCGAAATTGATAAGACTTGGCATTTTGCAACTACTCTAGGATTACCACAACCTGAAAACCCCATCAGAGCCTGGCAGTTTGAAGCTATCTTTTTCATGATATTAAATATCTATAAACATCTATCCTATTTACAGTATGTCCAAACTATCCAAATGTTAGTATAGTTAGACGTTTACTGAACTGCTGTGAATTTTTTACAGTACAATTTACTCTGTGGAGTGATATGGGATCAACTGAAACATTTGCCAGGAATGTTCATCCTCTATGCTGGTTTCCATCTTTCTACCCGATTAGTATTTTTGATTCTAATGAAAAAACGAATGCAAAATGAGAAAGACCTACAGAAAAACCCAGAAAAATATAGAACAGTTTAGCCTATCTGCGATGAATGAAATGTTTTCTAGTGCTAGACAGGGTTCCATGAGGGTTTGAAATAAAATCGATTATCGTCGATGTATGAGACAACGGCACACTTAGTATTACTGACAATAAAGTTAATGTTTGGCAAAACAAAACACAATGTAAGAAACCAAAAGCGTAAGACTACGAAGCATGTGTTCAATCACGAAATCTTGAGTGACAAGACAACAAAGTGTACACGGATTTTAGATGATTGACAGTGCAACAAGTAAACCGACAATGCCACCATATTGAAATGTTTGTGTGGTATTACGCGATGAAATTAAATGTTATCTGAATGCAAACACCAAATAAACAGATTTTTATAAGGTTCCATATTAATATAACGTAACTAAAGGGCAGTAAACAAGAAAATAACGGCATAATATTGCAAATAAGCATTACTAATTTCAGCCTTGAAAAATTGAGTAGCAGAAACCAAAATTAGGAAGGAATGAGATTTGCAATCTACAAATGAATTACGTCACCAGCCTCGTAAACGCCTACTCATAGACCGTGTTACTACTGATGGTGTAGAAGGGATGGGCGGATTCCTTTGTGACGAGGTCATAGTCCGACTAGTATTGCGACCTGCAACATGCCTAACTTCGTATCTTAATCATAAGCGAAATTACCAGTTGTTGTCTGAAGTAAACAAAAGATTTCGAAAAATTTAAACCCTGATGATTGTCCAAACGTAATATGAGTGGAATTGGATGAAGTGTCATTGTATCGATATTGAAGGTAACATGCAAGAAATTATCGTGAACAATAAACGCTTTATTGTCCGAATGTAGCTGGCAGAAAATATGTTGGGATATCTAACAAGATAGTTAACATGATTCAATAGGGACGATAGCATTCTAACAACGAGAAATATAAAGTAAACTAAGCAGATATTAACATGTTAAAGAATTTTACCACTGGCAGATCCACATCGGAACTGACGATGCCTCCCTTTCCTAGCTCTTACAGTGCTTCTTCGTCGTCGCTCCTCCATTTCTTTCAATCTATCTCGTTCCTCTTTTTCGCGTCTGAGTCTTTCCATGCGTGCTTTTTCCAAATTCCTCCGCGACAAATATTCATCTCTGAATGAATTTCGCAACATCACTATAGCATAAGACGACAGATAAACAACAAATCGAGTAATAGAATATTACGGACATAAAATAATAAATATGTAAAATGTCTATACAAAAAAAGATGTACTGAGTATCAGAATCCCCATCCTCTACATCATCTTCGTAGCTACCGACCATTTCATCGTCGTCACTCCACCTTTCAGAACTGGAGTATCCCAAGACGGATTCGTCTTGGCTATCTTCCTCATGCTGTTCATCCAGAGCATTAGAATTTTGATTCTTAATACAATTTTTTTTAATTACTATAAATTTTTTGGAGTAAAAGCATTAAAATCTTATTTTTCTTCATTTTTATTCACACAAAATAAACTGAGAAAAAACTTCACAAGATAAAACGTGAAACTAATATAAAATATTTTATTGAAACACAATATTCGAAATGAGAAAGGAATAATCAAATATTGAAATTTGAAGCAAAATGTGAGTCACCTTTCAGAGAATCAAATAGGTATATTTATATAGTATACTATAACTTAATATGCTGAGTGTACTCTACAAATTATTCACGAAAATTATCCCTTTCGCATGTCGAACCCATCGTCCAGGGTGTGGACTCGTCTTATATACAAATACTATATGACTGATATCGAAACTGCAGTAGGAAAATGAAGTATCTCTTCATCGGCCCATTACCAACCTATACGAAAATGGGTTTAACAATAATACCGCCAAAGTTGTTTACTGGTCCACTGAAATGAGTCTCATAAAGCCACTGAGCTAGAACTAGCACAAAAACGCATCCGTACTGAAGCAATGCTCCTATATAGAAAGAGACCACTGACCATCATCTGACAGACCCAAGACTCCGCGTTCGTCTCTTCGATTGAACAGTACTCCTAGCGTTCCGAGATATGAACTGACACTTCAACCACTTCAGAAAATCATTTACATAGCACTTGAACAATCTTCTCAAAATTTAACCGGCTTTCACAACGAAAAGTCCGAATGCGTAGCTAATACCATCAAAATGAATAATAAGAGAAACGGATGAGAGATGGAGAGAAAGGATTGTGGAATGAATTGCAAGAAAATGAAAGCGTTTTCTTCGAAGACTGCTCGAACGATAAGAGGACGTGCAGACATCGATCCTCTGTATTCACAAATATATATATATTTCAGATTGTGTAATAAGATTCGTGGACGTCACTATTTTCAAAGAAGACTATCGTTGTAGAATACAAGCGCGCGAGAAACAAATGAAAATTATAGTGGCTTCTACACTAGCGATGAAGATGGGCCAAGTAGCCAAATAAAGAGGGCGTATACAATAGAATGAGCTTTGACAATTTTTATTGCGGGATGCACTACGTATTCATGCTTGACGTGACATTGTGATGAGGTGATTAAATGTAAACCTAATTTATAATTATAACAATAGATTAAATTTCCATTATTTATAAAATCTAATAGTGCCGATATTATTTAGATCTCTTTGGTACTAATTCTTCAACAACCTATGAATTGGCAGATATGGTTGTCCTACAAGTGGTTCGAACTTGCGTGCCCTGATCCGGGCCTACGTGCGTATCACTGTAGAACCTCTACCACAGCGTTAGACACGAAACAAGCATATATAAAACAATAATTCATGTACAAACAGTCACTATTCCCACAATTTCACCACTTCTGCAGTATTCTAACAATAACTGTTCCTCTCTACCCACCAGAAAAATAAAAAAATCAAAAAATTCACTTCAAAATAGCCATGTTCGAAATCTCCTTCACCAGTATCTCGCTTTCGTTCCCATTTCTCTAAATGATCCAGTTCTCTTTCATCGAGCTCGATCAATTGTGCAGCATCTCGTTTCTTCTCTAAAAGTCATGGACGTTATAAAAAAATTGCAAGCGGTGAAATACTGGTTCAATTACATGGTAGAAACCACACAAAAATAATGAGCAAAATATAGAAATATACCTGGAAATGCAATGAGGTATTGTTCGATTATAGAATTCAAAGTAGTATCCCGCGTGATATCAGCGGCACCCCAACGACACTAAAATCAAATACAGATAGTCAGCAACTGGAACTCCACTTGAATATTTGGCACCAAAAAAGCAAATGTCCTTACTTTCGGGCATTTCGAATTGAATGAATTCCATTCATAGATACAACCAGCGCAAAATTTGTGGTTGCAAGGTGACACACTAGAAACAACTATTCGACAGTTTAATGGGCAAACAATTTCGTTTATTATAGAGTAAAAACGTGAACAAAATATATATGCATTGAAGACCAAAGCTTACTTCATCGCATTGTGCATAACTTCCAAGCAAATATCACAAACTAGTAGTGACTCATCAAAAAAACAACTAGCTTTTGAGATCCGTTTTGACTTGCGTATTATTTGATTCTTCATATAATCAGTAGTTTTCTCCTGCTCAATATGCACATCCTTTTTCTTGCGAACTTGTTTATGACGATTCTAAAAAAATATCACTAGACATAATGGAAAGATTAAAAGCTTTATCAAGATTTCCTGCATTTATTAGCGTACCCGACGCTTCTAGATGAATAACAGGTTGTGAAACCATAAAAATGTTTCACTGAAAACAGTGTAGCAGACGCACTATTCGAGGATAATGTAACTTCGTTCGACCATATTACATTCTTTATGTATCTGTATAGATAGATCTAGTTCAATCTCATCTAATAATAGTCGCTCTGTTCGAAATTTTACAAAATGTCTAAGATATAAGGTTATTGATGGTTTTAGGATCACAGAATAAGCTTCGTCGGTGTACTACGTAGGAAGAAAACGCAAGCACAACAGTCGCGTTAGAATATAAAGAATGGAACACTGTTCGAGACCGCACTAAGAGAAACAAAACTAGCAAATAACACATAGGACCATAGTTATGAATAACGAAGTGTTATGTTTGTGTTTCTGGGGTAGTATAAATTTGTACGCATATCACCTATACAGATGAGGAAAGATAGAAGCTGTTGAACACTATTATTACAGAAGAAAAGTAAAAAGCGTTATTGACAACTGTCCAATCAGCATAATGATAAGAACTGGATGTTGCTATTTTGACTTAGTTTCATCGTCAAAATATACTTGGTATTTGCTGAACTTGTGAATCACAACATTCAGCAAATGAAATAAACCATACATATTGGGAACTAATCAAAACATTCGTAAACGTGGTACTACTTTAGAAATATTAGCCACCTCTTGTATAATCAGTCATCTGTGATTTGTTTGAATAATATTTGGAATAAAACTCATGTATATATAAATACCGACCTCAACAGGAGCCATTTCTTGACTATCGAAGGTGATATGACCAATATCCTAAATTTGACGACCATTTAAACAAACCTTTTTGGTAGTTTATGTATTTTTGGAGAAATATGTAGGTAGCTACATTATTATTATTGTACACAAAAAATTATTTAAAAAACTGGTAGCATTGAAAATAAGCAGCTTTAGATAAATCTCTCGAAATTATGATGTATTTCTTAAGGAATAAACCAATATTTTGCATGAACACTTACACAAGAATAAAATTTTATACTACATAATCAGGAGAAAACCAATGCATAATAGTTAAGTTCAGTACCGGTATTAATAAAACGTATATATATATATATATATATATATATATATATAGTACACAATATTTGGTAACATAATATGGCAACACCTTACTAGTAAAATCGATAAAAACACACATTATTCTAAAGAATGACGTATTTAAACACGCTATAGCTCTAACAAATGACACAGGAATATAAGGAAAACTAAGCAACAGAATCCCTCTATCTCAAAATCAAAAATCAGAACTCTCCCAAAGTTTTTCAAACGGCTATAACAGCTATAAAAGCATAACTAATTTCACTCACAGTTTTCCTTGATTGATAAGACACACTTTTACTTTTTTCACTATGTATCGGAAATACATCAGGTGGGAACGAAACAAAATAGAGATGATAACAATCAAAAATATTAGAGAAACAATTGGCCCTGCAAGTGAATAAACGTATGACATGTTGTGAAGCATCTGAAAGGCAAGAAATAAGTCAAAAAATTTACAATTAAAGACAAGGTGCTTGTAAAAGAAACATTGAGGGATTTTTGATAGAATGTATAAAAATTACCGATAACTAAACAACCAGTTTCCATCTTTCAGCTAACTATTTCAAAAAAAAAAGATAATTTAGAAAAATTCAAAATTAATTTTATGATTCTTTACACACATTCTCACTATCACTACCTACTTCAGCAAACTACCAAATCGATATGATACCAAGTTGTAAACTTTATTCAAAAAATACTAGGAAATAGAAATAGTTAGTTCACTAGTCAAAGACTGTATGCTGACCAATATAAATCAAATGCGAGGAAATCAAAATATAATCAATATACGATATACGTGTAGGGTTTACCATAAATTAATTACTGATTGTCTCTTCTTCCAATATATTTATATTTTCTTTCCAATATCGCACTTTGATGAGTAGCAGTTAGATGATACGTACATATACAGTCAACATAGACGTTACTACTACGTATAAATCGTATTCAAAGAATGAACTTATCTAAATAGCAATTTTTCAATGACTTAAAAGACACTGCACTATTTAAATTAAGGGTCAAGAAATCTCGAGAAAGTACCCCAAGTCTCCTAAAAGCTAGAACTCTGAGGGTTTTTGGAAGAATAGAAGTTTAAAGTCCATTCCTTCATGAAGCGCCAACATTCTTTACAAAATGCACTTTTGTTAAATCATAAATGTTATGAGACTTGTGGTCGAGCCTGTATATACATTGACTTGTGTTCACCACTCTTCAAGTCAGTACTAGTTACTTATCTTGCTTACATTTTTGTGGTACCAATTTACCAACCTGGAAAAGGGATGGCTGGCTCGGTAGGCCTAGGGATGGCCGCAAACTGATCCACGCTGGCGCTTTAATGCGGCAATTCCTCCACTGATCTTCCATAACAAAGAAATAACGAGATCAAAACAACTTACCGACAGAACTGAAGCAGGTTAGGCACTGCTCTCCGCTTTCAAGATTGGGCTTTCATTGCTACTGAAATACATTATAAATAGAATGAAGCATATAAACTAGCGTATCTTGCACCTACGTAAGCAAAGTTAATATTTTACATCGGAAAATAGTACGTATTATGTTCATTCGATTCAATGATAAATATATAACCGTTCCAGTAACGTTTGTCAAAATCCGCGGATCACTAACCGAATAGTTTTGATAATGTCGTCAATGAGACCTATAGTTTTGTCTCGATATTCAACTGTCCAGTTTTGCCTATGCTCTTTGACAATTTCGTGGCGAATATTGTTTTCAGTAGAGAAAAACGAGTCTGTGCAGAAGACAAGTTGAACTATATAGTACACAAAAATACTGGTTGATTAAAATGTTACCTACCATATAGTGAAGATGAATCACGACGTGGAATAAAACTAAAATTTTGTTCGTTACAACCATAAATGGCTTCACTAATAGCCGACTGCTCAGGTTTTCCCCGATTCGTGAAGTTTATTGAAATGCAACGATTAATAATATTTTTGAGACGAGGACAAAACAGAAGATGGTCTCTGAAGAAAATAATGTTTTTATCCATCACATTGATAAATAAAGTGTTATGAACATGTGATACTGCTCTAATGAATGAAATCATTAAGTAATAACAACTAATCATTTTTAAAAACTTTAGAGGGCAACAACAACTATTCTTTGAAACAAAACTGAAACTTCCTGCTTGAAAACCAGTGGAAAACAAAATTATTAATAAGCTTACTTTGATAGAAATGGAAAAGAAAAAATATTAATGTCCTAGCACTAGTGGCAAGATAGATTGTCAAGCATAATGATTCATACATCGCTTTCAAGTTGTATTGACTTACCTAAACTGATCATTTGAAACGATAACTCCATCAGTCGCATATGCAATCTCGAGTGCAACGATATCGTCATGAACATGATTTTGTGCCATATAAATTAATCCCGTCTCTTCGAGTTGCCAAAAAATACATTCATTGTCTTAAAGTTGGCTTATCTCAATATATTAAATTAGCTTTCTTTATCAAAACTTATTGAGGAAATTAATAAATGAGTAGAAGAAACTCTTCGCCTCGAAATACTTACATCTATAGCAAACTTATTACATACGGTTGCTGACAGGCTGTATTTTCGCTGGGAAACAGCAATCACATCAAAATCATTCTTGAGGAAATACTTCATTATAGCCAACAGTGCAGTCACACCAAACTTATCGTGCCTGAAACGAAGCTCAAAAAATGAAATGTTACTTTATAAAGACGCGAACTGGTGAGTGCTGACGACACATTCTATGAAAATAAGCACTAAGTGGTCACATAAGAAGGACCTCAGTAGTACTATAGGTAGCAGACCACACCGCTCATCTGCTATGTGTGGGTTTGAATACCTCCTACGGTTCCAAGTTTCATGATTGACTCAGCATGCTAAGAATGTACAGCATGAGGAGATAAGAAACCTATATTATAGCCTGCAAACAAGTCACATTTAAAAACTTACTTCGAAGATTTTTTCATATGCATGAGATTTGGAGCATCTAAAACTACATATCGTCGAACGTCACTTAATGATCGAGGAATTAAGAAATTTTCAATTTCTGTGGCGACTGCAGACATAGTGTCCTCTAAACACGTTACAATTCCAAATGATACAAGAATTGTGTTTTTTTATAAAAGAATCTACTTGCCGAAAATCAAGAAAGGAAGACAGAACCAACCCGATAATCAATTCAATTACTTGTATGCATGTAAATAATCTATGATGGCCAATTTTGTGTGTTGTGTTGGCCAACGTCTCGCAACTATTTATAGGACTACTTTTGATCAGCGTTAACCATGGAGCGTGCGGAAACTTTAACAGTTACTGTTTTTCGTAGCCATAATTGTTACAACTAGATGGTTATGTTAACTTATTTGCTAATAGTCAGTGTTCATAGTCATTTTCCTGACTAATTGGCCGTCGTATAGATTAACAAGATTAAGAAATAGATGTGCTCACGCATTTATCTCAAGTTATATCAAATTACCAGCATACATGAATGATACTTATTAAGCTTGAAGGAGTGGTAGAAGACCACAAACTGCGATAATGTTGAGAAAGTCATTATATGCGTTGCTTTTTTTTTGATCTGCTCGGATCAAATGAACTAGTCATTCTTGCTACCAAAGAAAATGATAATTAAGAAAAACAAATGCGAGAAATGTCCGTATTTGGGCGACACACATCTAAACAATACAGCGACGCGAGATAATTAATGTCATTCACGCAACAAAGGATTTTAAACAATATTAGCTTATCAATGAGTGAAAAATTTTTTCCATTGACAAATTAAAGCGAAAATACGTGAGGTCGGCCCCTTTTTGAATGTCACATGCATTACTATAATAAGGTAGTGTCATTATATTTTGAACGTTGGTATCTAACTAGGTATTTAATTGGTATACAAATGTTTTGTTTTATAAAGTTCCTGATTAGTTCAGCTACCAAGCATCTTACGAAAGTTTGTAGGAAATCAATGCGGTTGTTAACACGTCAATAATTATTAAAGCTTAGGCAAGAATACTCATTTATGAGCCAAGCATCAAGGTATATTTTAGTGATCTATTCCCAACAAACAAACAAATACTTGGTTGAGGATCATGATCCTTATATCGATTTGTTCACTACAAAACACCTGAATTAATTTGAAGATAAATTAATAAGAACTTCTGGATTGGATAGTCGGAATGCGCAGTTTTCTACGCCAGGCATGGAGACTAAATGGCTCAGCTGATCCTCTTGCCATAATTTTGAGCTGCGTGCCTACCTCAATATTACCACAATTGATGCCTGCCCACAGCCCTTTTCCGTTGCCCATCAACATTGTGGAGCAGACACCAGTAAAATTCCCATTTCTCCCTATTAAGCACGAAAGTGGTCCAATCAGTCCTTGTCGCTCCAGGAATTCGTTGAACATCCTAATGCTTTTCTCCGGCTTTCGTGAAAATGTCTGACCATTACGTTGGTAATATCCCTGCAGTGCATTTGATATACAATGGGATCCGATCACTGATGACTCGTTCCCACTGGTTATCATTCATACGCACCCACGTATCCGGCCTACCCAATCGAAGGTAGCTTAGCGTGTCCGTACTGTATGCTTATACCTAATTCGTACGTATATACTAATGAAAATCCAATAAAATCGCTATACATTCGAAAACGCGGCTACGCAAAAATTTCGTTCTGTCTAAAACCCACTTTCATTTCTGTAAAAAATATCGTTTCCTCGTTGTTTTTAAACAATGGAATTCTTCATTTTTAGTAACACTTCTTCGAAAAAACACTCAACAACGATATACAGTGGACAATATTCGGCGAAAAATCATGAACTATGCATGAAAATAACGATGTTGCATGTGAATCACTGTTCAGAAAGACATACTTTATAGATTTTTTGTCGTTTTGCCAAGTGATACTGAATGAAGTTCTGCACTATTTTGTACAAAGAACCAAACAAAACGAGTTCAAGTGGACATCACGAAATAGTTGCCGTAATGCACACTCCAAGTAACGTAATCATGGAATTATCCTGCATAAACTAACATAATTTGTACATTGGCTCATGACACATAACAGATCTCGCTTCACATTATACAACTGTTTGAGATATAACAAGTAGACAACAGAAGCTACTCAACCTAGTAACCTAAACTACATTACAATAACGAGAAAACAAGTATTACACAAAAAAGTGAGTGCAAATGTAACAGCTATTCTGTTGAAAAATAATACAATCAGTCATATGAAAGAGTGTTCATGGGCTCTTAAAGAAACACCGGGTCGAATGTTTGACCAAAGTGACTATGAATGACAAAGATTAAGCTCGAATATCCCGTCAAAGAGAACAAATGAAGAAATTAACACAACTTATAATAATGGGGTTTTGAAACATTATGGCCTCGGAGTACAAGAAGATTGTCTATCGGGACCAATTTCAACTTCTGATGCATCATTGAAATCCGATTGTGACAACTCGTTGTCAGCATCCGAATCTAAAATACTTCTTCACAAACCTATATCAGTTATTACAAAATGATTGAATGTGACCTCATGTATAATAAGGTAAGCCTTTGTTTCGCGTTACAATAGAATTAACTGAACGAAAAACTAACGATTAAGGAAGTCGATATCGTCGAAAACATCCTCAGTTTGATCGTAAGCGCTCAAAGAATGCCGTACCATTGGACGAACAGTTGGTATTTTTGACAATGCTGCTGCCAAATCGGTAAAAGATGTTGAACGCTCTATGTGCAGAGGACGCTAAAAACACTTCATCTCATTCTTATGATGAATGAAAATTTAAAAATGCACGTCAAAAATATTTAATTTGCAAAATAGCCTTGCAATAGTTTTGTGCCATACCCTGCTGTTAAACTGACGATGTAGCAAATTGTACGATGTATCACCAATTAAAAGTGAATTGAATGCCTGTGATTCCATGAGCTCTTCAACTTTTTTTTTACCGTACTCATAACCTATTTCCTGTGATAAATAGTAATTTAACATGACATTAACGATAATATGTCAATATAGCTTTAAGAGGGAATTATACCAAACTTACCAAAATTTCATCAAATTTATTGAACTCGAGAGTTTTAAAAGGCTCGATTGGAGGCCGGAAATAGCTGCAGTATGCTGCTTTCTTAACGATCTCTAACTGACGAACACAGGATACATATGCTAGTCGTGTCTGTTTATTAAAAATCATTAAAAGAAACCACTACAAAAGTTGCGAAATTCCATCTACCTGTATTTCCTCCATATTCAAAATCCGTATGGATTTAGCCCAAGGATTTAAACGATTTAATAATACCCATATGCCACTTAACGAGTCACCGTAATTATATAGATTGGTTTCTTCTGATGAACCAACATCAACAGCAATAACACATTTTGCGCCCATTGACCTGTAAAATATCAAGAAAAATTCAACATTGAGCACGAACTTGCCCGGGAAACTTGAAACGAAACAAATACTTCATCACGTCGGCAGGCAAGTTGTTAACGTAGCCACCGTCAAGAAGCAAGTGTCCGTCTTGTGGGTCACACATTGGTGGCAGGTAGCCTGCCAGCGACATTGATGCTCGACAGTAAGCCCATAATGGACCGCTACGATGAACGCGCATTTCAGAAGTTCTTTAAAAATCACGACTTTTAGGAAGAATTAAGTGAATTTTCTAAAATTGAACCAAAAAATTCTCAATAACTTTCACTTCCCATCTGCTGAGTCTTTATAAAGGAAAAAAACTACGTAGTATTTGATTAAAGAAGAAGCTGAAAAACTTACGTAATATCAGTACTAATACAAAAATAGGGAATCCAAAGATTTTCAATCTCAGTTTCTTCAAAAACGCTCTGCAGAGACTTATTCAATTGAGCGCCAGTAAACATTGCAGAGTGTGCGTATGTTAAATCGAGCAATTTTCGCCAAAGACTTGTCATTCCCTAAATGTATGAAAATTTCCAAGGAAATACAAGGAAAAAAAGACTAAAATAACCATTGCGCTGGAATTTGTAGCCATTTTTCGGAATAAAAAAAATTTATAGATGAAGCTTCCCATTACTTACATCGAACCATCTGCTTGTTCGCTCTTCTACATTCTCATCTGGAGTACTAGCATAAACTGCAGCAACAAGAGCACCGATTGACGTCCCACCAACAATATCTATTGGAATTCCTCTCTCTCTCAAAGCACGTATCACTCCAACATGTGCTGCTCCTCTAGAAAGATTGAATTCAATCATCGAAAGTTATTTCGAATTTTCGATAATTCGACTTCTCCAAATAAAAAAATTTCTAAAAAGAATAGTTCAGGATACTGGCTATATGAAAATATAGCGTTGTTTTTCTATGCAACTATTAGAAAATCAAAATTGTTATCCTTAAAACATTAGATCACCATGATCTTACTACCTGAATAGTGTAAAGAATTTTTCCTTTTTGTTGAAATAGTTCAACCTTTCTATGACGAAAATTCAATGAAAGGGAAACTAAAATTCATTGCAAAAATGCCACTGCAAAGAATGCAGTTAAATA
>KN716271.1:16106-43667 GCA_000816705.1 Dictyocaulus viviparus | reverse complement strand
CAAATAAAAAAATTTCTAAAAAGAATAGTTCAGGATACTGGCTATATGAAAATATAGCGTTGTTTTTCTATGCAACTATTAGAAAATCAAAATTGTTATCCTTAAAACATTAGATCACCATGATCTTACTACCTGAATAGTGTAAAGAATTTTTCCTTTTTGTTGAAATAGTTCAACCTTTCTATGACGAAAATTCAATGAAAGGGAAACTAAAATTCATTGCAAAAATGCCACTGCAAAGAATGCAGTTAAATAAATAAAAAATTACGAAAGGGAAACTGTCAATAGTATTTGACAAGTTCTGAGCGAAGCAGGTATAAATCATTAGCGCAAGATTTTTCATATGACCACTACAGAATCATCATAACAAGTAATATAACATATAGAAATTTTTCATCGACTCAATCAGAGATCATACCTAGCACCTCCGCCACCCAGTGCAAGTCCAATAGCATTCCCAGTAAGAATTCGTGCGATACGAGCAAAATCTGATCGAAAATCCACGGTCCAGAACACGTTTTTTTCGTAGTACTCGACCACTTCATGCTCACCAACCTGTGACCCAAAATGAAACAAATATAGTTTAAGGTGGTAAATGACTAATTATGAGAAAACCTGACTAAGTGTACGATTTCCTTTGAGCTTTTACGCGTCTTTCTAGAGAGCCACTGAAACATTCGCTTTGGTGCGCGAATATGATGGTGCCCTATAACAAGAAGAAAATTGTGAACAGAAACTCGATTGACTAATAACATGAATCTTAATATTATTTTGAAATCAATGACATTATTTATGAATACTCTGCACTCAAGATCACCAAATATATACCTGAATAGTATGTGTCTTTAAGCCATTCATGTGTACCAGATGGTGATAATGTTTTCTCAGGCCAAAGTAAAACCAACTCTTTATTTGTACGTGCACCATCTTGATTTGTACTCAACAACTCCCGCATCTACAGTTTATAATGTTAAAATCACTAAAATATCTTGTAATGTTAGAAATTTGTCTACTACAAAGATGCAAAAAGATACCAAAGAAAAAACAAAACTCAATTTACTCACTAGCGTTTGCGTGTGTGGTTTTTTATTACCCATCGCAACTACAAGAATAGCGTCGGCTTGTCGTAAGCACCTAGAAGTTACGGAATAAAATATAGCGACATTTCAAACGGAATAGAAAATGAAAACAATTAAGCATAAATACGATACTAGTCAGAACTACAAATACTTTATATTACTGAAATATATAGTACACACATCCAAACTTATAAGGCTGTGTGGAAAACACGATATTTATCCTATAATGTCATGGAATTTTTTCACATAAATGTTGGCCCCGCACGAATACAAAAATCGTACTGAAAAATTTTCTTTTGAAAATCTTTACAATTAAAAAGCTAAACTGAGTTGGACGTCTTTTAACTTATATTTGCAAGTACTCTATACATCTAAAAAAATGTTTGTTAGTGTGGACAGAAGTATAATGGATTAATATATGGCAATCAAATTTGTAGTCATGAGCTTTAGTTTCATATAAGTTCCAACCTCAAGTGTAAATTAGTTTGAAAGAGTAACAGTTAAATGAATATGAACTACTAACGGTTTGCCTATCAATACATGTTGCGAACGCATTTTCTAAACCATAACACTAATGCGTATTAGGATAAAATATGCTCTTTACTTTTTGTATTCACGTAAAATAAGGAAAGCCACTGGTGTAGTTTACCTCTTTGTGGAGTGATACGTTTTCGTTGCTTGTGTGATATTGTGGTATTTGAATGCGAGTGATCTATACTGTGGATTCGAGATGAGCATTCCAATACCAAGGCAGTGACACTACTGCTTACTTTATCAGGTTAGCCTACTAACAATTCACCGAGTTCTGGAGGATAGAAGGCCTAGGATGCCTCGGGCAGACTTAAACCTGTTCAACGAGCCCCATCTGCGCAAGTAGTAACATCTTTTACATCGAGGTTGACGTAAACAGATAATTACTAATAAAAGAAACGTAACAGACACTGTTGAATCAAAATTGAAAAAAAAATATTAAATTTGAAATATCACTGCCTCACCTCCGTGTCCAATTAGTCGCCGTGTAGTCACATTCGTAAATGACGAGTGGATAGGTATCTTCCTGGACATTTAACCAATGCATTAAGCGGAAATCAGCTTGTCTTAAAAAAACATCTGGCAATCATGATATAGTATCAATTCATGTAGAGATATATTAAAACAGATGTGAATTGAAAATTGCATATATAGCATAAAGATAAAGCTCCGATATTTATCAAAACTGGTGAGATGATTCATATACTGTCAATGAGAAATTAAGATAGAGTAGAAATATGAAAATCTAAACTTGAATACTTTGTTCCAACAAGGTAGGACGCTATTTTTTCTCAATGAAATACAAAACCAGTAGCATAAAAGCCTTTAAAAATTACAATTACCTACTTTTCCAACACGGTGCTATCCAAATGTGTAGCAACCTTTTGGCTGCTCAGTCTGAGAACTTTTAAATTAGAAGATAACGCATGATAAAGTTCGCAGGTAAATGGAATCAATGGAACCTCTGCAGATGCGGGAACAACAGCAATGGTGTGCAAATTCTGTATTTATACATTATATTTAGTAACTACAATTGAATCGACACAATAAGTAAACATATTCAAAATAAGATATGAAGGACAGACCTTAATGTGGTTTATTGGATCACCAGGACCTTCAATGGTTGTAGTCGGTGGATATGGAATACGTCGATGTAAACTACTATAGTACTGTCCAAGAAGTTGAACTAAACGAAATCCAACCTAAATGAAGAAGTTTCTATATAAATGATGAAAGCGTTGAAAAACAATTGGAAATATATTAAAGGTCTCAGAGTCTTAATTACACCATATATTCGAAACACCTTCGAACAAACCTGTGGGAACTGGAGTTTGATAAAATTCAGTAACCCTTCAGGAATACGAGCCAGCTGTGAAAATCTAACAGCAAGAACGGTAGTAGCGCGTGGTTTTTTTTGGAGTACCTCCATCTAAAATCACTACAACGTAAAATTATGACAATGCAGTTATTTAAATTTGAATCACCACAATACTATTGGCTTTAGTAAATTGAGGGTTGACACAAACCATGCCGAGCATATCGCCTCTTCCAAATTCTTCCACCAACGTTTTCTTCTCTACAGAACGTAAACGACCACTAAGCATTACATACATTGAATCCGCTGAATCTCCTTCTCTGTAAATGTCGAAGTTAAAATTATGAAAAAAGCTATACAACACAGAAAATACCTGTACACAGCCATCCCTGTGTCAACTAGCACCCAGTCGAGCGAAAAATCAACTGCACGTAAAAAGGGCGAAAGTCGACGAAGAACTGAGTGAGCGATCGGCAAATAAATGTGGGGATGAGCATTTAGTAAACTAAAAATGTTATTATCAAAACATAAAAGTAGAAAACATTGTTCGTATCATTCCAACTTTCACCCTTGTTCAAATAGAATATTTGGTTAAGAAGAATATGCAGAAAAGTAGAGAAAATACTTTACAAATTATAAAAAGCATAAATTATATACCGGTTGAACTCGGTTTTTTCCATGATCGCTACTGTAGATTTACAAACCGCACGAACTGTATAGAAAGAGGGCTCGTTGGTAAGCAGTTGGAGTCCACCGAACAAATCGCGAGGAAAAAGACGAGATATTGTATTGTCATCATCTTCATCTTGTGTTTCTTCATCAAATACTGGTTCCTAAAATATAAAATTACAGCAATGAAATTCCAGGAAAGAAGTTGATACTGCTACCAAAATCACTTGAAATCTATTTCATATAAGTAAAACTCTTTGAAAAACAGCTTGCAAACCGCAAACTTATATTTCCAGAGCCTGACATATGCATAATTTTATTAGTCGTAAATGTTAAAATTGTTCAAGGTTACTTTCATTTAATTTGCTTGAAAAATATCCATGAACAAAACACTTATCAGGAATAAATAAATTCATATGTATAGTAATGTTGATCAAAAATCAAATCTTATGCGTTACTTGACGTTCTGCGATAATGGAAAGCGGTAAGAAGAATAAATTAGAATGTCAAGACTGCTCAGACTTTTAAACCCTTCAATTAACCATTATCATATCACAGTATAGGCAACCAAAACTCGCGTTGATACAGTGAAAATACAAAAATATTACGAACTATTCACAAAGCTCACTCATCGAGCTGCGTCGTTAATATATCTAGCAAATACGATATTACGTCGATTTCTCAGCTCAACCTTTCAAAAAAATGTATTTTCGTCTCTCAAAAGAATACACGTCGAAAATAAGGCCTTGAGACACTGTTTGACTTATTTTTAACAGAGCAGGACAACAGATACTTTAAAAAAATCGCAAAATAGAGCTCAAAGAGTGCGCCAATGAAGATGATTCTTGTGCGACCGCCTACAAAATAAGCGAAAGTGTTTGTGTTTGTGGTGAAGGAACCATCAATGCTTGATCACACTGCAACATATTGAACTCGTCTATCAACAAATCTAAACATCGCTGAATTGTTGCAGAAGACAAAAAACGCGAAGAAATGAATGATTTACAGACGATGATTACTGGCAGGAATGAAATAAAGGTTGAAGAAGTGAAGTAAAATACAAATGAGAAGATACATCTTGTTGCAATGACTCTCTAACATGTGAGAGATCTATTCGGTCTTAAAATCTTTCTGCTTCACATGCATAATAATGAACACATTCACATATTTGAAATATTTTTTCATTTTAGCATTATACCATGTCCATACAATCTAAAACATTGGATGCAAGCTGGAAATTCGGTGGCATTTTTCATAAAAACCACATTTATATAAGACTGATGAGGGCAATATCGCTGGAACGCTAAACTGTATACAGCATTATGTTGTACCTATTAAAATTAGAAATTTCGTATCATTGCTGAAGACAAAACATTAATACTAATTCAAAATTTGATAAGCTCCAATTTTCAAAATAACTGTGAACTACTACCAGGGGTAGAATGGCTATAGATATAGTAATGATGAATGCGATCATATATGAGCCATACCTTGTAATTACACGAGTTCACAATCTAGCACAAACCTGCGATAATTTGAGTGATCCTGACAATACAAGAATAAGCTGTTCCTCCTGAGAGCCCTGTTCAACAAGTAAATCACCTTCTTCAAAGGATCGAATGTTAATACCTCCCTAAATGATAGCTGTCATTGAGAAAGATGAAGAATAGAAAGAAGAGAGGAAATAAATTTAGAAAATAGCTTACAATTTTCTCGATTAAAGATCCGTCATTTTCTTGCATGCCTAATGCTTCTGCAAACCACTTTCGAGCTATAGTAATCTGTTCAGCAGTATCTAAATAAAAATAACTGCGTCAACAAAACTCAGTAAGAACTATATCAAATACCCAGGGACGTTACCACCATCTGTGCTACTGATTCGTAATTCTTTAGCCTTCTTATGCGACAAAGCCAATCCTGGTACAGGTCGTGAAGGACCATTAATATGATGATAAGTACGATCTTCGAGTCCAACGTCACATCGCTTAAGCAATATATGTAAGCTGCAGCCAAACAAACGTTAAACTGCTGTATTAAAAAATTTTCAATGGATGGTATCGCAACACATACGGAAAAATTTATGTACAAGGTTGTCAAAAATTCTAGTGAAATTTGCAAGTAATTATTCTGCATTCTCAACTCCTTTAAAGTTATATGTATTTAAATCAGATATCGCCACAGTTACTCCTGCAATCATATCAATTATACTATATCGACATTAAACATGATGAAAATTTGCAGATATTAAGTGTAACCTTATCAAAAAGAACAAAAATAAAAATTGATCAACTAGAAGAAGCGTATTGGAAATCGTTTACTCGGCAAATAAGTGGTCAAAACGAGCACTAAAGGGAATATTTAGTCCCCGTGTATGTTCGTATATTCCAATAGGCTATATATAATCCACTTGATACAATATATACTAGTAAACCAGGAAGTATCGAATGCAGACACTACCCATTATGAAGGCTCACTCATTATTTATATGAAAGAACTTCATTGCCTCATTGAAAATCACTAATCAACAATATGCAGCCCTATCACATTTACAATGGTGATTAAGTGATTCGAATAGAAGCATAAACACTAGCAAAACCAAAAGTTTGTGCGCATAACTTAGTTTGATTCAAAATATCAAACCAATATGCTGAGCATCTTATTGAATATAAGTTCCCGAACTAATTCTAGGTGAACTTTCACACAAAAAGGCAAATTTTTTTCCTCACCCTTTTCATGAGTTCTGCACTCAAGCCCATATACTGGTGCAACGTTGTCATTGTAACATGGTGAAGCCTAGTAAGTATTATCTGAATAGGTCTCATCCATGCTTCAGGATATCTATTGTATGATTCGCGGAAACTTCTAACAGGAAACCTATAAGATCATATTGAATGATTTACTATAATTTTTCTTCATAATATAAAAAACCAACAAATAATTTTCCTTGATAGTCGTGATGTAAAATATCCCACAGAACTATTAAGTAAATAATGTGATACTGTATGCCGCTATAAAATCTCTACCTGTTCAAGAGCTGCTCGATGATAATTAAGTATATGTTCAAATAGTTAATTCTTTTTTTACAAGTCTAATTTCTGAGTTGTATCAGCTCAGTAACCATCCAATACTTCTCGTAAACTGAAAAAACATACTTGGCAACTGTGCATGGTTCTGCTGCTTTTAATGATACACTTTTGAAAAATGAAGGAGCGCTCTGAAAATTTCTCAAGTAATATAAAATACTATTATATTAAGAGATGATAAGTATCAATAATGAACCATCATGACGTCAAGCAGCGAGAGAAACGAATAAAAGCTGTTTCCTGGCAATATTTTCTTCACGAGATAATCTTTCTCCTCCTTGTGCTGAAAAGGAAAGCAATAAGAATATTTCATGGGATGTTTATGGGTGAATTAGCTCGGAATGTACTAATCTATTCTTGGTATTGATTTTATTAACACAGATTACTTTTTTATTATTTTATTAATTCATATTACTTTTTTAAAGTACTTTCAAGCTATGATGTAATAATCAATATTTTCTCATGCTGCTTATCATTCAAAGCATTCTGCCACTAAGTTACCAAGCTAAGCAGAATGTAAGGCTTCATTCACTTGGAATTAAAACCGTTTATGTGACACTAATGTAAAAGCTTAGATTCGACAAAAATGCGATGTCCTACAGATAAAGACGTGGTATAGAAGCAGCGAAATAAGTTGAAAGATAAAAAGATTTAATAAGTTCAAAACTTTTGCAAGCACCACAGTAAACATTCAATCCTCGTCCCACACAGGCTATAGAATTTTCGAAATCTTTTTTCAAGAAACTGGAAAATGACTTTAGCTATTACAGCTTGATTTTGTTGGGCATTTTGCATCAAAAGGTCAGAAGATTTAATAAGTTGCATACAATGGCATTAGTTGTCGGAAATATTATGAACAAGCAATTTAAATAAACTTCTTATATTAAACCGACACGTGCAGCAAGTAGATAAATTGTCTTTGTATGGATTACTCAAGAAATACTGCGAAGTTGCAACTACAACGAAATATAAATGCTGCTTTCCCGCTGGAATCATCAGAAAGAAAGATGATGAGTGGACAAAACGAATAGGGCTCACAATTATGCATTATATGCTTATTTGATAATAAGATAATCTTTTCGACGTGATACCACGGAGGTAGTTGAATGCATGCCTGGTCTATACTTCAGTTGACCACTCTTCAACAAGTCAGTGCTATTTATCTTACTCAAATTTCTCTGGTACCAATTTACCGACCCCGGAGGGATAGCTGGCTTGGTAGGCCTGGGGAACGGCCGCGAACTTAGCCAGGGCGATGCGTCACTGCGGCATCTCCACCACTAAGCCAATACGCTTTCAATTATACACTTACACCTAAAATTTAACACCCAAATTTACAAACCATACAACATGAATTTGTTAACTTATTACTGTCAAGCGTAATAAAGAATCACACTAACAGATATTGACCTATTCAAACATTTCTACACTATTTTTTATTTTCTATTCACTATGATAGACAATATGTGAACCGAACCTCAGGTCGGTCGAATTCGCATCTACAAATATCTGGTCTGGTGTGCTATCGATCGAGATCCTCGTTATGCAATCTTCACATAATTCCAAGTGAAAATCTTATCATCATTCCCCCGTTAAGCGGAGTTTTTATTAGTGTGGCTAACTCAGCATTATTAAGGAATTTTAAACTTGTTTGACTTATTGAAATCAACTTTATAAACATAATGTAATCCCTTTCTAAAACACACTTGTGTAAATCAACATAATAAAAGAAAGCTCAGACAATCTTACCGCAATGTAAACATTTAAAGTGCCATTTATTGCAACATATATACTATCATCAGGATCACCAGGATGCAGTATCACATCCCCACTAGCATAACTACGAACTTCAATATCACGTGGATCTAACTTCCACTCGGCCGGTAATTCAAGCATTCTAAAAGTGAAATTTTGGAAGTTGAGAAATTTCAAATAATACAAATGCTATGCGAACCCTACTTTAAATTATGGAGAACATAAAAAAGCTCAGGTTGAAGATTCTGCGGAATTTGTGGCAGATCGGTTGGCTCATAATACTCCTGAGGCGGTCGAGGGAGCTTGTCGCGCATCTCTGTTGTATGACGAAAATAGTTACGGCTGCCACGACGAATAAGACTTAATGTACATAATTGTAATACGAATAAAAATTCGAAAACGAAACAAATTCGGTATATCCATTAGTCCAAAATTTATTTCCTAGAATTATTAAGATGAGTTCAGAGAGAAATAGTTGTAATCTGATCATATTTTCAGATTTCCGAATAGTTTTTGGTATTTTTTCGGCAACAACATTATCACAAATAGATTGAAAAAATATTTTGTCATTTTCAAAAAAAAAAATTAGAAACATTTGCTTCCAGCTGTTCATCAGTCAGAATTCGGAACTTAAGAAGATAACAATAGGAGATTAGAATCAGCTTCGCTATGATAGCACGTACCTAGACCAGAAACAGTAGTAAAAATTAAGAACACAATAGGACAGACGAAAATTATGTGTAAAATTAGATGTTAGATCTAATCATATTCTTGCAATTATCTCCAGCTTGTTGCTAATAGCGTAATAGTCAAACGAAGCTGTAAGTTAATTTAACTCCCCAAAACTACCTTCCTTATGATAAATAGCAAAAAATTTGAGAATTTGGTTCAGTTCACAATAGTAATTTCTAAAGCAGTTTAATGAAATTTCATACAGCTAGAAAACTAGACTACAACATCCAGTTAACATAAGTGTCTCGATTCGAAAATGGCGCTTATAAACTATAACCAGAATAGAACCATTTTTAGAAAAAATTGCAGGAAATCAAACTAAACTTCCATGACGACTACGAAAATTCCAAATAAATTTTGTATTAACAATGCCAGAAAGATACTTCAATTTATCTTTTGCCGAAATTGCAAGCTGTTCTAAAATAGATAGAAGCTGTACTTCATAATTGTTACATCGAAGTGATAAAGTAATCCACATGATCACGTCATTATGAAACAGAAATGAGTCTCTTATAATAACCAACCAATAATATAGAAAAACTAACGTAAATGAGAAAACTTGTTAGTTATGGTGCTCAAAATTCTCAAATAAGAATGTAATATTACACACTCTTTCGCAATTTGAAGTGGACCAGAAGTGGAATGACGACGCTTCAAGAAACGTGGACGAACATTTTTTTCTTGACTAGAGTTTGACTCGTCAGAAGAATGTCGGTCATGAGAATCGGCCTGTAGATGTGTAGATTAAACAGAAGTTTCCAAAAGTACAATAAAACAATAGGAATATTTTAATAATGAAAAATCTCACGAATCACCTAGACACAAAATCACCAATCACCTAAATATTACACTATGTGTTCAATCCCAAAGAATCCATTGAAGTCTCTTATATGAAGAAATAACATAGTGAAACTTCATGATTAATCGAAGAAAAAACCATACCAAAAGACTCTTGTAAAGCTTCTTAGCCCAATCACGCTTACGCATACGACGTAGTTCGACTACGTCTGATTTAGCTGTTTTGGTACTTGTAGGAGGGTCTTCATCGCTCTCGTGAATAATTAAGGATCGTACACGCCTGACACTTCCTAAAAATACCACACTATTTATTGATTTGTAGTAAAGTGTGTAGATATTAAATAGTACGAGTTGTTTGTCGCTGAAAATAAGCACTTATTGAATTGACAAAGAATTCTGAAGATTGTGTGCAAATAGTAGTGTAACATAAACGAGCTAAGCATTGTACTTACTAAAATGCAATATATTTCAAGCATTCAAACATATCAAATGCTTAGTTTATTGGATTACTCTTCGTTTCACATAACACTCTTTCAATATTTACACCTTCACTTTATTTATTGAATATATATGGTAACAGACTTTAATCCTTTTATCAACTTCTTTACTACTACTATTATCCCTTTACTACACGTAGATAGCAACGATGGCAAGAGCATAGAAAACGTAGATGCAAGGAAGATTGAGGAAATACTAATTAGATTTAATAATTACCGTCCGTACTACAAGAAAATGTAAATATGTTCCGAAGCCATTATAAATAATTAAAGAGAACAGACTTGTTGGAGAATCACTAGACGAACTAGACCGGCTATGAGGTGTTGAGGAGTACCCATATAGATAGTATGAAATGAGAAACGCCAATCCGCTTGAAGCCATCAACGTTCCAACAATTAGCACCGTCTAAATTACGAACTATATCAACAAAGTCAACCTGTCAATATTTAAGCAAATTACTCACATGTGAATAAAGAAACAGAAAAGCGTGAATTCCAAGCGACAGAAGATTTGAAATCAACAACATATTAATCTATTTGGTTCACATATGGATGCCCGTACAAACTCTGTAATTATAACCTTAAATGGATAGCATATTTTAGTCTGAACATATGTCTGAATAAATTCAGCGATTGTTTCGGCAACTGAAGTATGAGATGCGAGGTTGATAGCTGGTCCTCTAAAGCTGCCACAAAAGACGGAAACAGGATCTTAAACACCTACCTGTCTTCAATATTCAAAAAATATTCACTTTCTCTTAAGATTCAAAACCGACAAGATCATTTCTTCACATGCAAACAACCGTTCTAATACACACTTCGGTCTTTCTTACAATCTTGTAAATAACCAAGGAAGCATTTATAACCGCTATTTACTCTTTTACGCTAACATTTTTTGAACACATTTTGATATATATATATATATATACATATATATATATATATATATTTGTATATATAATATTTAGGTGGACGGATAACTGTTATTGAAAGGGGAAACTAGTAGAAAACATACCTTTCAATAAAGCGTGTGTTCTTCTACGACTCATAAATTGAAAAGGTAGATGCAACGTGTCACAACAAATGAACAAAAAAACTATGAGATTATGAAATGACTAGTAGATTTATGATTGCATATGTGAAGACAAAGATAGGGAATTAGTGACTACGTAAATCTCTCCTTGGCACCGTGCTATACAAATATATTTTGATCTAATATAACTTGAAAGCTTCGTTAGCTCTTCTATAATACTTCACATTAACAAAAATGTTTCCGAATTGAGTCATAATCCAATGGTCACAATTAAGCAATTGAAAAAGTAACTATTTAAAAATAAAACGCCTTTGGAATGTGGTTGAACGCGCATTCTACCACACCTGTATCCAGACATTGTAGCCAATTAATATAAAACGGTGTTCATTCACACATTTCTCGTTATTACTTCGACTGAGTCTGGCAAATGATACATCACATTTTTATTCAATTTCCTCCTCAAAAAGTTGCACTCCAGTAAAATTATTAAATTTTGAAGAATGTTTATTTTAAATTCCATTTAAATTATTCAAAATTAAAGCTATACCAAGAGCTTAACAACCCCTATTGAGCATTTCAAAGCCTGAAGAGAAAAAGTGGAGAAAAGTGTTGCAAAAACAGTCCAAAGATATATACGAGGTACAAAAATAGCTAACAAAAAAATGTGTGCTAAATGTGCTTGTATAAAGAACAAAACATGTATATTCATCCTATGAGCTAAAATTTCTATTTTAAAAAAAATCAATATTCGTAAAGGAAATATATATATATAAACCACAAAGCGAGAAGTGTTCACCACTGTACTAATTTCTTATCACCGCACATTGAATGAGGAAAGTATCTGCGATGAGAAAGCAGTAAAACATACAACTGAACGCTGTGCAAAGCCACGACCTCGATAAATGAAAGAAATTTTTTTTTAGTTATAAATATGAGTAATATAAACAAATGACGCTCAGACGCACTGTCATAGTTAGCCAGAAAGTTGAAATATTTGTAAGCTTGAGCACCATTGTTTTGAATTGCCCCAAATTATGACATAAGGTATAGGATTTTTCAATCACGTACAGGTTCTCCATATTTTTACTCACAAAGACTTACAATTTGTCAAAGATCGTAATTCACTGAGGTTCTTTAACACATCTGCACAATAAGATAGATCTATTTTAGCATAATGTAGCAGATAATCGCAAAACAACTAAACATACTGACATCTACACAAAATATTTATTATAAAGTGCCATAGATTCTGGCATACTATGAAAGTACTGGGTACGTTTTGAGCTTAATTCAAGAGATACTACAAACTAAAAATAGAACAGTCGAGAAGCATTAATTCCTAATTGACGTTTGGTTGATTTGCTAGACATTCTAGGAACGCATTCGCACATATAACTGAAACTTTGAATTGAATACATACAGAAATTCCGGGCTAAAAAACCATTGATTTTCTAGTTTACGAACAATATACGGTTTTGAAGGAACTGACCTCTTTAGAATGGATATTGATTCACACTAAACATAGTGTAAACTAGTCAGCTCTGTAATGTTTTAGGCGCTGAAAACAATGTTTAATATTTCTTACATGACTATAATAATTACAATATAAGATACGATCCAAAAATCTAGATTTAATATGGTAATAAGACAAAGAATATACTAAGAAGAGAAACTAATGTCTAAACTAGATTTAAACGGGACACCTTAACAGCGAATAAGTGAGCAAGAAAATTGCGGTATCACTTTGCTAAGTGATGGTCAAAATAAAAATGCGATCAATACCAATATGTGAGATAACTGTACAAAATATAAAAACGACTTCATGAGTATTTTAATCTTTTGATTCATATATGAAAAAAGAAAACTCCATGGCCATGTTGAACTATATGCTTGCTTTTTGAATTTCAAAAAGCTTTAATCAGAACGACGAATGCAAAAGTGATATATACAAGACAAATTTTGAGAACAATCGTTATGAAAAACCTAACTGTGAGTATTCTTGGAAAATTCCAACTCAATCCACGAAACTCTCTCAAGTTGATATTTCGAAACAAATCGTAATTTATTGACATGTCGAATCATGTGACTAATATAAGATGTTAAAAAAATACTGAGGAGTAACCGATAATTCTAAGAAGTAGATTCCCTAGTAACGAATAAAATAGGCTCCAACCATTTTTCTTTTACAAAATTGTAATTGTCGTATAATATTGAAGAAGCAGTCTACATATGAAATGCTTATTGCTTCTCTAATTCATATGGTAAATTTTATAGATGCAATTAGCCTCATCATTATACTTGAAATCTACGAATTTCTTCACTCATCACTGACTCTTAAGCTGACCATAAAACAAAACATCAATACTTAAAACGTACAAATTTGTACATATTGCTGTTGAAAACGATGCGTAAACCTAAAAATCCACATGTTAGCGTTCTTCTATGTGAGCAAAGCTTTACAAAACACTACCAAATAATAGTATTGGTACGGGAAAGAACGTGTCATAATGATACGCAAGTCCGAATAAGGTTTCCGCCTGCCGCTCTCAGGCCTACCACACCAGCCATCTCTCCGAGGACAGTAAATAGGTGAAGAATGGTCAAGTCACTGTATAGATCAAGCTTGCATTGAACTACCTCAATGATAACACGTTGAATACGAATGCGTAGGCGCACCACATAACAGAGACCGATCAAAGGTAATGTTTATGTTGTCATAACATAATAATTATTATATTTCTCAAACTTGAATATAATGAGTTCCATAAGAAAAATGAAATGAAATGGATGAATTGATTACAGCTATATCTAACTATTTGAATAGTTATGATAAAATAGCGGTGAAATGATAACGGTAACGGAAAACATATGGTGCAATAACGCGTTAAATACCGGACGAGAAATTGGAGAGCGCGAGATACAAAAAGTTAATTTACGTTCAACACATTTATTGTGGTCTATTGCAATTCTTTGTTGTTCTTTTCATCGTATCACATGATGTATGGGGTTTTTTTGTAAAGTTTATTGTAGTCATTATTATTATGTTGGTAAGTTTGTTTCTATAAATCTTTCATATTGCAGTGTTAAGTTAGGTTAACAACACGAATGTCGAATCATTAGAACATGTGGCTGGCAGTAAGCAACTTGGATTCGATAACTGGATAACTTAACTACCATTGTTGAGTGACTGTAACTCAAACTTAGGAAATCAAACCGAATGAACTGAGTGGCATCAAACGTGTTAGAACGGTTTCGTTTAAATTACGAATGGCGTTGGATGAATTATTTATTTGTTGAGTAAGAATAAAATAAGTTTTAGTGTTTCAGAGAATAAGTGTTAAGCTTTCTTTGGTGTACTTATTAACTCAAGTAGTATTGTGCTTAGAAGAGATTGTACAATTGATTTTTTTTTCCTTCACAGTTTATCTACAGTTATAAAGAAGCTTATCGTTATCATAGAATTGAAAAAATTGGTATGAAATATAAACTAGAAGACATTAGAATGATAAGAATGTTTTTCTGTTGAACTAAGGATGTTCAACTGTTAAAAAACAAAACAAAGGTCTTTCATGTAGAGAGATGAACTATTTCTGTCAAATATTGTTTACACTGCAAAGATCATAAGATTCTTCATGTGATAATATTAGTGTTAATCTATTAAAGTAGATGATAAACTTTCAAAAACAACGGAACGTAGCAAACTTCAACGACAAAGAGTTGTGAAAAGTATTCGAACAATAACTAATCATTTATGTATTGACATAACGATTTAAAATAAAGCTTAAAAACCTCTTAATTTACATAGAAAACCACCTAAGGGTTCAATGTGGCAGTTTGTGTCTAGTGCTATAGTCTGTGATAATTGATTGTTATACTTGAAATTGTAGAAAAATGCCTTTTCATCACTTTCCGTATGCTGATAAGGAACGTCATTATCATTCTAACAATCAGAATATTTTAACAATTTTGATCTAACTTATCGATATAGCTTGTGGTCAATAGAGTTGACCAATTTGAAAAATTGTTCTGTAAGTGATCAGTATTGGAAATTGAGTCCAAAATGTATATGACGTCATGATTGTGAGTGAAGAGGTATCATCCTGTTACGTCACAATGAATATACCATGAAGAAAAAAAGCTTTATAAATGTTGCAGACTTTAAGATATTCTGAAGTTGATGTATTTTGTACCAATTTAAGAAATCGATTTATATTTTAAATAACGAATAATAAGAATTGACGTCATGATCTTTCCCATGTGATGAGAAAAAAGAACGTTAAAAATAAATATAGTTGCACGGATACTGTATTTTGAGGAGGAAAATTATCATTTTGAGGAAAAAGCAGAGCGCAAGATAGTTTCTTCACTCTCTTGCTTTCCCTCACACCCCTCCCATGCATTTCGCTATATTCATTATTCATTGTTTTCTTCACTCATTTGCTGTCCAAAATGTCCATATGGTATTGATATTCCATGTTTTTGAGTTATTCATAAATATAAAATTTTCAGTCTGGATTCGAACTCTCGTTGCACAAAGCTTATTAACGTTCTGTAATGATTTACCATATAACTTATAAAAAATGTTAATAATATCCAATATTGATACAATGTTGTAGTTATGTCTATATGATACTGATATCAGAGTGTCACGGGTTTGAGTACCACATGAGGGCTAGGTTTGTGACTGACTCAAATACATGGCATATCAATGTCATATGATTTATAATCTACCATAAAGTGATAGCCAAGAAAAAATTTACTCGGTAAGTTATATCTATATTCCTGTGAGATTTTTCAATTGTTCAAAATTCAAAGATGTTCCGATGAGGTGTTCTTTGTCTGACAATAAACTAACTGAATGACTGAATCTCTGTTAAATATTCCATTGTTTTTGTTCTACCTCAAAAGCCTTTCCCTTTTTTAGGAGGTTGAATTGAAATTTACAATGAATCGTTCATACAACAGTACAATAGGGTACCTCGTTTGAACTCTTCGTACTATGTTTTTGTACTTTACGTATATTTCTATATAGAGAAAAGTCCAAAGGACAAAGAATGTACGCTATCATATGACACTTTCGTTTTGCCTCTGAGGACTGTTATAAACAGCGTTGCCAAAGGAAGTGCTTCTGTAAATTATTGGTTTCTTCTTTGATCGATCCATTCACTTAGAAGGGTAATTTAAATAGAACCAAAAGACAAGCCAAAATAGTTGATCAACGTCTTTCCTTTGTTCTTTTCACAAACTTTGGAAAAAAACTTGTCCTGAACAACAAAGCATGGAATAAAATATATGAGTGAAAATTTTCAGTTGTATCAATTTCGAAAATCGCATGCCTGAGGATAAAACGAGGATTTCTCCTCATAAATGATAGAATGAGAGTAATTACTCATTCGTTTCTTATCATTGTTCTTCATTTTCAACATTGTTGTTTTTGGAAAAAAAAAGAAACAGGTTATTAATCGAATAAGAAAGCATTGTAATTCTATATAAAAAAAAACTGTACCTAGTTTTATAAACTTGCTGAAGATCGATAAAATCAATAAATGATCACAATTAGTGACGCGTACATTTGTTTAGCAGTAATTTTGAATTACCATCAATAGCTGATATATAGATTGATCGGAATGTATGAGTGGATATGTACATGTAGATCAAATGTTTGATAAAGATCAAAAGTTAGATAAAAGATTTTTCTCTGAAGTGAATTGTCATCAGAATTCTTTCGCTTCGATTATATCAGTAGAATTTATTTAATACTATGAAGTAGGTAATTAAAAAATGCGGATTACAACTCATCAATGTTAGAAAGGCAATCAGAACGAACAAAACGAGCGCTAAACTCGAATTTGAAATCAAATGAATAATCTTAAATGACGGATGACATTTGGCTGTGTTAAAGTTAATGAGTATATTGGATGTCCTCATTTAATGGGTAAGGCACATTAGACGTGAATTGTATAAAATGTTCAGAATCTTGGGAGTCCTAATATGGATAAGCCTCAATATTCGGAGAGGGAAAAGCTGTTATGAGTGTATGTAAATGTAAAAGGAATTGTATAAAAGTTTGATCGTAGCAATTTTCACTACAATGAAGAATTTCGGACGTTCAACTAATGGTGGATATGACGTACTGAAGTTTAAGAAGTTACTATTATATCATAATAACGGGAAGCATAGAGCACTATACGAGTTCTACTTCACCTACTATTCATATAAATATATGATAATATTAAAGTTCAGGTGGAGTTGGAATGAAAGAGGCTATCAGAAATCATTGTTTCTAGAACTAATCATGATTGTACGCATTGTTTTCCTCAAATTTATAGATATGTACCTCTCAGAGGTGAGTGAAGTGAAGGTAAATCTCGTCAGTTCTCATTGATGTGATGCTGTATGATGATGATTCGCTTATTCGCATTTTGTTCATAATGCCAGCATTTTCGTCAATGACGGTGTATTCGTAATGGGACCTCCTGTTTTCGCCCTTCAATTGATGTCATTCTGCTACTCTCCTCCTTAGTAATGATCTCTGTCAACAAATGTCACTTCTAATCGAAATTGTAAAGACAAATTTTTTTTCTCTCGTATGTTTCTAATACAACATAAAAATAGACTTAGTCATTAGATGAATGTAAATGGAACATGGAAAAAAAGCCGATGCGAATAACATCAGGAATTCTTGGATATCTGTATGGATCTGTTGACCTCCGTAATGACTTGAATGCAGTTCGTCTACTATACATTGAAGAATTATTAACGGAGGCGAGTATACCAATATGATACCAGGGGTATTTTGAAGCTTGAGGATTTCCACTGTCGAGATTGTAGTGAGGAAAGTTGCGAATGATTAGTAGTATCGAATTCGAATATTATCTAGATATTTACATATAGATCAAAGTAGGTCATACATTCTACATAGTAAAGGGTCGGAATACTGTTATGATCTATTTGGCGAACTGCTTATCTTCGATGTTTAACCTTCAATTGTGAGGTATTTGAATGAGTGCGAATGCTTAATTCATATGATAGAAGCCGAAAAAACTCATGACTACTTTTAGTTTTATATAACGTGTTAAGAGAAATGCAGAAAGGTCATTTTACTAATAGGTCGAAATATTCAGTGACAAGATGAAGTCGGTATGAGGCAAATTCAATTAGTTTATTTGTTGACTAAGAAAAATAGTAGTCGTTGTCGGATATGGATATCTATGATATCACGTTGGATTTTAGTTAGACACATGGTTGTTTATGTGGGTTGTATGTTACGTATTGATTCTGCCTTTGAAAGCTAGCATGCAAATGAGAGCTGAGTACAAGCATGTAACACATGGAACGCACTCAAATAGAATGAGTCTTCGTGAAGTAAACAGACGATAGTTTCGAAATCTGGTTATTTGTAATAACAATACAATTGGCGTTCTATTCGTAGGTACAGTAAGTACGTCTGTTGTACTACAAACATAATAAATTTACCTCTAAATGTTTATAAGCAAGTGGATAAGTATATTTATTACAGTCTACAACATAGTACTATTACAAAGTTGACAGTAAAAAAAGAACGACACCGATATGTGGCACAGTACGGTACAGTACAGGCACAGATGTACCTGTGAACTAGTAACGCTTATCGAAAAGATCTATGTACATTTAGTGCAGTTGTGAATGGGACCATTTAGAAAGAGAGAGCTACAAAAGTCTTCTTTTTGTTTATGTGCTCGTTTGTTTATCATGAATCTTAAAACTGCATCAATAGGCATTGAAAGTAGCAGTCCTTCTATATGTCAATATAGTTGGGAGGTCCTACTGATTTTCTCTGACCTCATGAGTTTTTTCTTATTCTACATTTATGGGTTTTCTTGTCTGCAAGCTGATTTTCGAATCGATAAGACACATGCTGATTGCAGAAAATAACGCCTACCGTAGTTGAAGGCACTCAAAAATGCCACGCGATTTTTAAACGATTCAGAAAATTGTTAGATAGAAGAAGAAAAACAAGTTTTTCTCTGCTGAATATATAGCATAAACAAGTAAACATTTCGAAAGATAACACTTTCATTTACAACAGCAACATTTTGTAATAACAATAACTATATGTAAAATAAAGACAACAAGTGAAGTATAAAAAACAATTTTAGGACAATAAAATAATGAGGTATTGTCTGAATATTCAACGAAGCTCACAAGTGCGACAATTTCATAGAATCCTGAAAAACACGTCATAAACATATATAGTGACGTCATCGATGTTATGTAATAAGAACTCTGGTTAAGTCAAGATCTTCATCGAAAAGAACTTCTCTTAGAAAGGGAACCTGTTTAGATATCTAGATAATTAATAGCATTTATTAGATCTATTTGACCAGTTTACAGTCTCACGATGACTCATTTATGTGTCTATGAGTTATACTATAGAGGATAATCTTTGATTCATTTGTAATGAGGATCTACGCGACATTTATTAATCAGCTTTTGATTAAAAGCAAATTGATTACTGATATGGTAAACGTTATTTAAAACTATATTACCACTGATTTTGATACTCGTTGAAATTGATCTATATGAGGTCAAAACATACCGAATATTCCGACAATCATAGAGATCAACGAGATCAAAACGTAAATTAGTGCGACTAGTAAACCGACGACAATTTGACACGCATCCTGTAATAAACGATTTTACTTTTTTGGAATTATTATGTTATCTACTTTGAGTAAACCGCACAAAATTGGTAAATAAGTAAACAAATGAATAGCAGAAAACTATTGAAACAACATAAACAGGTGTTTATTGATTTTTTTTTGTTAGTTTAGAAACGTTCTTCAATCGCTTCTTACATTCATTTCTCATCTTCCAACTATGTAAATAACAATTTCGCCATAGATCATATTCTGTTTATGACAAGATAGAACACTACCAAGTTCAATCAATAAATATAGAATAACATTAGAAGTTTTTTCGAACTTTTCTTTTGTTCATTCTTACCTTTACACCTTTAAAAACTGCAATTGATGTTTGTACACAAGTGGCAAAATATGCAGTAGCTAGTAAAATTTGTAGAATACCTTAAGATGAAAAAATTAATCTATTTATATTATTTCTGTACAATGGAAGAAAAAAAATCAAAAGTGAGAGCTAGACGACCTGAGAAGAAGCCATAACTCAAAAGTTGAGAAGTCTTTTTTTCTTATTGATTTTTACTCACTGTCAACTATGATAGGTCATAATTGTGTAACACTTTTTTGAATCGACAACAAAACTCGTAGCCCTCGGACTCCGGTAAAATCTCATTAGATTTGTTTACACAAATGCTAGCATATTAATACCGTATTTAAATGATGATCTACTTTTAAGCTCTCATGGAATTTTTTTTATTCTTCAGTAATTCATAAACTCATTAAGTATCGACCTACCGTAGATGATTAGAACAGTAACCAGTTTATGAGCTTTCACTGCTGTATCCGGTAGATAATAAATATAAATACTTCCAACACTGATGGCTATCAAACCTGTGACAGCCGAAACGAATGACGTCACAGCTTGACGTGGATTCACTAAAGATTAAATGCGTTATGGAAAACAAGAAAAAATCAACAATTAGAGCAATCGTCAGAGAAGGAAACTGTCTAAGAATGAGGATAAGCATTGGTGCAAGCAATATCTCTTTCAGAAGATACACCACCTCATGATATTCCGTAATGATATTTGTTTACGAGTAATCCATTAATTGACTCAGAATGACCAGTTTTTTTTGTTACGTCAGTGCTGTTTACTCTCCTAAATTATTCTGGTAGCAATTTTTCGACTCTTGAACGTTGAGAGGCTTAGTATGCCTGAAGGAAGACTAGAAACTGCATCTGGTAAAGAGGACCAAATGTGGTCAAATTTTTGTAAAAGTGTTAAAGTATTTGACGACAAACTGGTTACGCAGGCTTCATCAGGTTCGCGGTTACTCCCAAGCCCAGCGAAGCTCGCCATCCCTCCAGAGTCTAAATTGTTACTAGAGGAATCTGGATAAGATAAACAGCACTGACTTAGTAAAGAGTGCGCTAAACTCAAATAGCTGTATGTAGAGATCGAAAGATCGCTGTAAGGTTACTTTATGTCTTTCAAACAAGAAACACTGATTAAAGGAACAATTCAAAAATTAGTTAATATGAAGATATGTCGTCGGCAACATCGCGATTATTATCTACCTCAGTGAGCTTTCTTCAATGAGGATCGAATAGCTGCCAGTTTTTGGACGAAAGAGTTAAATCTCATATGTAGGATATTTGAATAGATATGAAAAACAGTATAATGAGGCATCATATATAATATTCGAAGAAGCATGAGTATAGATGCCTCAAGAATTTCACTTATCGTGTAGCAGATCACGCCTCACCTCACGTTAAGTTCAAATGAAGTTTCTGAACATACTCTATAAGCATGAAGCTGAGCAGATTTCACATTTTAAAACGGAGTTCACATCTCTTTTCGTATATCAAAAATACGGAATACACATTTTGAAGGAAGCTTATGTCATTAACTCGTCTGACGAGAAAGCAGAGGTTAAAAAAATATGGTAAAAAAAAAGTCGGTAAATAAAAAAAAAATACATAAAACTGGTAAAAAATCGTAAAGAGGTGAATCCCCCTCATGGGAATACTCTTGTAAGATGAATAGACTTATGCGCACGTCAAGAAGCTGTTTGAATAGCATAAAGAAGTAGGGAACACCAAACAGATTTGAAATAGACCACATACGAAGAGGGTTAACATTATGAGTGACAGTTTCAAATGCAAACGAATGAGAGGTCAAACTAGGATTTGCAGTTCATTAACGCAGGAGGTTAAATTAATTAAGTAAGCACAAGAGTTATATCACGATTCACTTTACAGTAAACATTCATCACTCATTTAGCTTACTCATTTGTTCGAGGATTGTCACAAAATCCGTCACCATATCTTCTTGTGTTCGTTTTTTTCGATCAAATTCTTTTGCTGTTTCATTGACTTCCACTTGAATTATTGATACCTCAAAAAAGGTAATCTTCTTCTTTTTTTATTACCATATTTCCTTAATGAGTTACATTGAGGACTTCTAGAAGGATAAGGCGATTCTTCTTCAAAATATTATAAACCCTCAAACTCAAATTGCTTTTTATTATGAAATTTTCGATTAATAGCACCAAAGAATAGTTTATTTTTCTAAACATTAATGTTTTCCCTCAAATTGATTAATTTTACTCACTCTTGATTTTTGATCATCATCGTCTGGTTCTGCTTTTGGTTGTTTCTGAAAACGTGAGAACAATGAAGTCATAGCTGTATAGGAAGTTATACAATATTTACATATGAGTTAATCGATATTTACTTTATCAAAAAAAATTATAAGGAATAATATGTGAGAATAATATAGTAGATAAAAATATATAAATAATAATGTAAATAAACATATACAAGTTTTGGAAACTTCTGAAATGCATTAAAAATCGATAACGCTTGTTCTGTGATGCTTATATTTACTTATAAATAACTCATTGTGACTTTTGTAAGAGTGAATACTCTTAAATGAAATAAAAATGACACGTCGGAAACCTAAGAGGTGCGGGTTCGAGACACACCTGAGGCTACAAGATTTGTGGCTCACTCAAAACCGTAGAATATTGGAATGAAATTGGAAAATTTTTCAAAATTTCTACACGGTGTGTTTACTTCTGAAACGTGTAAAGTCATATGTATAGCCTGAGGCTCTCTCTAAGTTTCGCGATTAACTCAGAATCTTTTAGGAGTCTTCAAAGTAATTAGTAATAAGGTGTTCGATTAGATAATGTATTCTGGAAATGGTAGCACATTCTTAATAGCATTCTTCTATGTTGCTGACGCGTAGGTTCATGCCTCGATTCATGCATCAATCACGTGAAGGACCACGAACTAGTCACAAGACAATCAATTGATTGACTAATTAGTTGTCTTGTTACTTATAATTCGCAAACATAATATAAATGCGAAGTTTTGAACTCGTTTTCACTCACACTTTCATAATTAATATCTTGTCTTTGGTGGTATAAGGAAGGCAGAGGCAAAAGTTCTAAAATCTCAAAACCTCAAAACCTCAAAGCCTCAGTGTGTTAGTTATACTGCAAAAAATGTCTGTAATAAACAAGCAAATAACAACAGGATCTACATTTTAGAATTCTTAGAATGATATTAGAACTTAGCGACGCAAATCGGTATCTCGATAGATTTCGAGTCCCACATGAGGTTTCGAGTTTCGTTGATCACTCAAAAACGTGGAATATCGATTTTGTATCATTATAGGCTATCATAGTTGACAAAACATATAATTACTGTAGAACAATATTAAACTTTTTATATTTTTATATGATCGATGCACATGTTTTTCGTTTTCATTTTTTTGAATTATAATCAAATTATTTAGTTTCTTTAAGAGTAAACAGGTAAACAATAACAAAAATATTATATAAAAATAAGAAAAATTCTCACCTCTATTGATTTTTGATATGTTTTTCCTTTCCTGTTGTCACATATAATTTTATACATTTCGTAATCTGAAATAAATTTCAAAAGAATTAGTTCGATTTTAAAAATTTCTATGGATGACGTCATTTCATTTTATTTCTAATTTCTGTTTTTGTGCTTGTATGAGGAGACAAAAAAAAATTGAAGAAGACAAAACAAGTACGTTTTATAATTTATCATCAGTCAAGAATATCAATCAGTGTGTATTTCGAATGTGTCTAAGTATAAAGCACTTGAGAAATATAAAAACAAAGCCTCAGTAATACCTCATTGTCACTCAATACTATGAGGGTAAACGCATGATATACTGTTTCTAAACGTTATTATTCATGGGATTCTTAAATAAATATATTATATGTCAAGAAAATCACATAAAAAACTTATTAATTCACTAATGAGGTATTTATACGAATCCCTCAACATCTCATTATTCATCTCATAATTATTAACATCCCTCATTCAGAATTTTTCAAAGGGAAGAAAAATTGCTTTTTTTTCGAGTGAAATAAAAAAAAACACACAACTATCTTGTTGATGTCTTTTGCTTTATACGAAATATTATAAATAATTGACATAATTCTAGTTGGTACCATTCAAAAATCACATGAAGAAAATCAATACCTATTTAAATCATTGTCTTGAATTTGTTGATCTTTCAGATTTCTATTACAACTTTTTTTTCCTCACCGACAACAATCAAAATGCATTTCTAATTGAATTTTGGAGGGAGAAAAAAAACTGAAAGATAAAAAATTTGAAATTGTAAGCCAATTAATTTAAAATGTGTATGAATTCAATTTGAAAAGTCATATTTTTATTTTTGTAATATTTTTTATTTTTGCTTCTATTTTTGACTTTTATTAATTTTTTTAAACTTTGTTTCTTTTTACCTTCCGAATAAATTGATTATATTTGAAATGCATAATGAGGTTAATTAATTGAGCTTATAAACTCATTTAAATAGATTTATTTAAATGTGACATTACGTACAGCTGTAGATCAAATTCTACCGTAATTTTTAGTAAAGCTTGAAAAAGAAATAAACGATAAACATATGACAATAATAATAATAGTAATAATAATAATAATAATAATAATGACAACAACAAAAATGAATACATAGCCATTCGTTCCAGGCATATGGTCATACTAAGTTGTTGTAGAAATAATTACAGTTTGTACGTGATTTAAACCGATGTTTTACCGTAAATATTTTTGCACCAGCGTAATAATAATTTTCATACAATTTTTGATCTACTCAATTTTGTATGAGAAAAAACGCAATGGTTGAGTAAACATTTCAATTTACAATAATTATGTCGCATGAATACAATTTTAAGCTGGTCAATTACAAGCCTTTTAAGATGTTTTACATAATTATCTGATAAGGAAAAGCTTTTGCGTCGGTCAATCTCTTTGAAGATGAGCCTCACATTCGATGTCATTGTGATATCGTGAAAGCTTTTAAATGTAAGTTATTTGAGTGACCAATGTTTTATCACTCAATGATGCTTTACCTTTCAAATCCCTCAGATGCTAATTCACTCCCTACTGAGGGATAAAAGGCTTGGTTTGCCAGTGGATAGAATCAAGCCTGTTGTTACTTTACGTCCTTCTATCATATTGCTTTATGAACGACTATAGAATTACGTTGGATATTTCAGAACACTACATTTTAGATAGACAAAAATTTTATTGATTTTTTCAGCTTAAATGGAAGCAAGTAGGGGAATGTTATTTTTAGCTTTACAATGATAAACTTACATTAAAATAAAACGACACACTTTTATGATACCCTCGACACCAATTTAAGTTTTAATGTGAGTGCTATAACTTATTTAGCAATAATTATTGGTTTTTGTCTCGATAAAATGCTTATATTTGGCAAGATTTGATCTGTGTAATCGATAACTAACTCAATATCCTCTTGTTCATGTGCTTTCTATTAAGAGGTTCAAAATTATTTCATGCTTGATGTTTTTCATCATAACAGAACGAAATAAAATATAATAATAATTTACAATAAGAAAGGAGAAAAAAAACGATTACGAGAGATCAAAGGAATTTTAAATGGTTACATACTGGAAATCTCGGCAGCAAATCAGACTGGGAATTAGCGAGATGCGGGTTCGAGGCCTTACTGAGGCTTCAACACTTTTGTATAACTCGAATATTTAATATATCAATATCATAGCACTATAGACTATTATAATTTATAGTCAGTAAAAATTGATAGAACCATAAAGATTATTATCGAGTAGATCAAAAACATTGTGCATTAGTCAAAAATGTATGACGTTTTCACTTTAAAATAATCAATTCAAATAATATTTATTTAGATTATATTATAATAAAATTTTTAAACAGCCTAAAGATTATCTTTTCTACGCCTTTTAAAATGATAATGATTACGATAATATTTCAATTTAAATATTCTTTTATATGGCTACTGCAAGTGGAATATATTGGTAGATCAAAAGTGGAAATTTCCTCTAGCAATGAAAATGAGGAACGAATGAGATTTTTCCTCCGTTTGGGTGTTCTGCTTTATATATGTGCAATTTAACAATATTCTATAAATTATTTTAAAAAGAGAAAAAAAAAACAGTACAGGAGCAAAAATAGTGAAAGAACGTAATTTTTGACGAATCAAATACTAGTAGTAGATCAAGACTTAAATCAATAAACTTTCAAATGTTTAAAGAATCGAAATGATTCGATTCGAATATTCTGAGGTATATAAAAGTTTCGGAATTTCTAACGAGTAATTAGTGCTATAAAAATTGTAATATTAATAAAAAGAAAGATAATATTTTGTTAAATACGTAAAACAGCTGTCGACGACATCCTTATGATGTAAGGAGGACAGGGAAAAAAAATGAGGAAAAGCTTTGAACAAAAGCGAAGCGCACAAAAATCGAAGTATGAGGAATATGCTTGAGCCTTGTATATGTGGTTCTTCTTAGATAATAAATTAATGACGTCATGGGTCCTTAATGAAGTTAAATGTATTACGTATTTGGCGGCTAGAGAAACTGTAGCAGCTAATGCAAAAAGAAAAAAAAGCTTTATCGGCTTTAACCTCTCTTGTTTCACTCATTATCAGCTCATAATATTGCTTGTCACATAAACATACCTCACATAAGTATATTGATTGAGGTTAGATTATAGATTTTGCTTCTTTTTGTTCGGCTTAATAGGTCAACTACTGGCTCGATAGAAATTCATTTTTGTTCAAATTTGAATAATTTTAACGTTAAGAAAGAGTTTGATTTTTTGAGGGAAATCAAATATTCTATTGAGGTATGGAATTCTTTTCCCGACCAATACTATTTCACATTCGACTTTTGTTCAAGGAAAGAAACTAATGTTCGAGGAAAAACTTGCAGTCTAAGTTAAAGAAAAAATTTTCAGTTTGAAGTTGTATTCAAAAAAGGTTGTTAAGTGTTTTAACGTTATTGAAATTTTGTGAAAAAATGGTTCTTTTTCTAAGTGTACATTTAAATTATTATTATTATTATTATTATTATTATTATTATTATTAT
>KN716270.1:262608-279558 GCA_000816705.1 Dictyocaulus viviparus | reverse complement strand
TTTCTAACTTTCAAAATTATGCTTTCTGCAATCAAAATAAAGTTCTTCTCATAATTTTTACAAGTGTAAACGATTAATTAAAGAAATAGCCAATGTCTTACGAGGTGAACCGTGAGAGTAGAAGTTATTATATCAACAAATATAAACTGATAAAGTAGGGTAACTCACTTACTTCAACGAGTTTAAAATTGTGAGCTTAGAATCATTTGCAACAAACTAGTGAAGAAAAAAGCAAAGGTAGAACAGTTGTTCTATTCATATATCTGACTATAGTTTAAATGAGGTGCAGTGGCGCAGTGATGGAGGTGCCATAGCGATACGCATGTCCCAATTAGTTCGACGCACCCACCAGGCCTACCAAGCTCGTCATTCCTCTGGAGTCGTTAAGTTGGTACCGTGAATAGTGATAGTAGTATCCACAAAAAGCTACGTAAGATAAACAAACTTTACTGCGATTATTCCTTCTTTTCATAACGACGCCATCATCAACGTGAATCGATGATTTGAATGATTCGATACTATTTCGCCAGTGTGAGTGATTGCCAAGAAGCTAATGTGAAAAACAGTATGCGAAGACCAAAATGGAATGGTAAGAGATTGAAAATCAACATTAAATAAATTTGTTTCACTTTGTTAGTGATACTTCATTAATTATACCAGTCATCAGTCAAGCAACGTAACAAACGTGGTCTATACAATGACATGAGTTTTCCACTCTTTACCAAGTCAGTGCTAGTTATCTTGCCCAGATTTCTCTGGTACCAATTCACCAACCTCGCAAAGGAGGCGGGCTAGGTAGGCCTTGGATACGGCCGCGAACTGATTCGGGCTTGCGTGTCACCGTGGCACCTCCATCACTGCTCCAACGCGCTCTCAGTGCATATAAGAAGGGTAAAATTTAGCGTTCGATTTAGTCGAAAAAATACATAGAACTATGCTCATGAAAAGTAGGCTAATTTTCGTAAAAAGCTGGTCGAATATACTCAACAGGCAAATCGAACGATAGTTTTAAATATCCTTCCGGTCTCCCTTCTGGTGCAGGACTGTGTGCGAGGTTATCCACTGATCTGGAATTTTTCAATTTTGAAAGTATCCTCTCAATGTGCATGTAGCTTGTGGCCATCAACTCTAAGGAAGTCAAAATTTATTTCATCCGTTCCATTTGTTATTATGTCCTCGAATGGATCTAAAATCCTGTTTTTGATTTTTAGAACGTGGGTAGTAAAGTTCTTCTTCAAAGAGACACAAATATCACTTTCACTCAATCGATACACCGTTTTATTCGAGCTCAATAGGAAAACATGTTCAACAAATAACAAGGATAACTGTACAATGTACAACTGTTATCATGGAAAGTGGTAGCTACAATTAATAACTAATACTCTTCTATGAATGCTATCTGCTTTTTTGAGCTGTTTCTGTGAGCGTTAACGCTGTAATCTATCACGTCATTTAACATCATTGCCATTATTCTAACCATCTATTCAGATAGTTGAATAATTTCCTCCATGGTGATAACGCTCTGATTAGAAATTCGATGTTAGTTAGCTCGAGTGAAATTTTCTCTTGTTATCCTTGGATATCAAATAACACTTCTATCTAACTTAAATTTCACAAACAACCGCTTTTTTTCCATTGAAAAACATTCGATTTTAGGATGAAACGCTTTCATATTTCTAGAAAAGTTTAAAAAGCGTTCTCTGATACAAAACGACATACGTGAAGAAGTAAATTGAGTTCGACTAATAATAAGATGATGTTTGACAAACAAGGAAGAATATTCATTATGACATAAATGTTAAACGTAGAATCCGAAGATCTGATTTTTCTTCTACCAAACAACGCATCGTTTCGCCGGATTCATCGGTGTGCCAGCACTGCATCTGAACGCACTGGCAAACTCTGGCTGATTTGCAAGTGCTTGATTTACGCTGAAGTTCATTTACAGTTTTCAATTTGTAGTGAAAGCTCATCGGATTATTTGAATTATTAAAATAATGTGCTCCTACTTCACTTGCTTTCATTTTAATTTAAAAACATACAGAGAATTAACTTACAATTAACTTACCTCTATATTGCTCTCGCAAACGAAAACTATGGCGATGTTATAAGTGATTTGTGCAATACAGTTCATTATCGAAGGACAAAAACTTATCAAATCGAACAAAAAACTATTGAATTCGTGGAAGTAGTCGGTAGAAAACACTCACCGATATTCATAAGGCGTATGAGTATCGTGATAAACTCGATTTATTAGAGCGCTGATGTGTAAATTACCACAAAAAGCCTGTAAAGAAGCTTCAGCATTGGTATAAAACTTTTATTTCAGTCTTAAAAAAAATTTTATGAGGGCATGAATATCACGAAAATTTGTCATTGTATGCGGAGATGTGTTACTGTAAGGAATCAAAAGTCGCTAACACGACAAGCTCTATGGCGCCAGTCTCAACACAGCTGCTAATCTGAGAACGTTGCGACTGATGCACTACGACGTCATCAACGTCCGCTTTCTTACAGTAACTATTTTGAGTGAATTTTTCACTCGTATAATTTCATTTGGATAACATTCGTCGCTTTTCACAACTCGAGAAAAATATTTACAAAATCTTATTTATTATTTTGGGTATTGGGCTGCGTTGCTTCATCTACTGCTGTGATGACATATATAAATAGACTCGAATCACACAACTGTACTTTTTCGTGGCAGGACCTGCTACATCGACTAAAAAGCGCTTTTTTCTCCTCATCTAGAATCATCTTTATAACTTATTACCTTATACCTTAACTTATAACACCAGCAGATGACAAAAGAGACATATATCATACTCTTTTTTTTCAGCTGCTTTTCAGTTTTTGCTTTTAGCAGAACAGTACCTTGCCGTTCTCACCCGAAACAAGGAATAACGTGTTTTTTTGATCACTGTGGTAGGGAAGAACCACGCACGTTGTGGGATTGCGGTCGGTAGTAGTAGGTTTTATTACAAACTCGAGTGATTAAGCCTCCAATGTAGGTTACTGGACCTTTATTAAAGATGAGGAAGAAACACAGCGATAAACTATAAAGATGGAGAGCCGACGGCAAAGACGAAGCGTTGAATGAATGAAAAAAGGAAAATGTTCCTTCACTACTTTTTACATCGTTTAAATGCCACACATCTAGTGCTACTATAGAGAAAATGATTATTAATATAATGAAATGCTTCTGTGGGAAATCATCAAAATATTAGAATGTTGTGACTATCGCAATCAGCTTTCGAATTAATAGAGACGCTATGATGAGTGAGTGAAAAGGAATTGACTTCAGGTTACCTTAGCGTAAGCTATGAAAAACATTTGCTCATTACTGAATTCTTCTAATCCTTTGAGGCGTTTTTCGTTTCCGAATTTCTTCAAGTATTTCGCATACGCCTAAAGTGGTAGACGCAATTTTCAGGTTGATTCTTTGCAAAACGTTCAAACTTTGACAGAATTCACTTTGTTTAGCCATATTTTTATATCTTACTTACATAATATATTAATTAGTTAGAAAAGACTTTTCAGAAAATTGTATGGAGCAAAAACGTGGAAACGTCTCGTGGTTGCAAAACGACCACTACGCTGACCCTGAACGCTTGTTTAACTCCTCCATTATCGGCTATATTCTCTCCCAGTGATCTCGTTCCATTAATATTTACACCTTGCACCACCTGTAATAAATATGATCAACAATATTTTTTGTGTTCCGAATGAGTCTCTTATGGTCACCGAGTTTGTCTTATTTTTTCTTTTATTTGGAGATCATAACTTCATATATTCGATGTTTGCCAGGAGATCCTATGTATGAAATAATTTAATCATTATCCATTACTTTTCCTTTTATCATTAAGTTTTTTGCCAAACAAGAGAATAGCTGAGCAGGTTTAACTGCAATCTACTGAGACGCACTTCTATCTTGCTATATTGCTCAATAAAGCATTTCGAGCGCTCTACAAACTTCTTCTCTACGTCGCCGTCCCACCAATCTCGCAAATTTCCCTCAGCATCATAAAGTCTTCCTGAAATTTGAAGTTATCACTCAATAAGTGAGAACTTATTGGAATAATACCCATGATACTAAATAATTGTTAACTGTTAAGTTGTTAAGTTAGTTAATAATTGTTACTAAACAGATGTTAAGTGAAAATTGGGGTATTCAATCCATTCATGAGAAGGGCCGAGGAAAACGCAGTTCATAAAGGATTGTTAAGCCAAATAAATCTTTATTTGCTTACTTAGATAGTCTTTCTTTACGCATAACGTAGGTTTCGGCAGTCCTTCATTCTGTTCTTTTTTGCGTAGCTGTCGTCCATTGCGGTGCTCCTGTTCGCATATGGTGTCACTGTCACTACCCATTCTGTTGGACTAAAATTGTTGACAACGGTAAATACAACTGTTTAGCGTTAGCCTCGATCATGTTTGCATCTTCTTAGGCTAAACTTTACAGTTCTTCTAGTCATTTGCATTATTTTCTTCTCATTATGTGGCATGCCCATTTATGTTTCGTTTCTGATGCATATTCCTCTAGACTTGCACAAAAAGTAGTTTTTTAAGTTCTGTACTGTGAATTACGGCTTCATGTTGTGTTTGTCAGTTATGCTTGAAAAAAACACCTCTGAAACGCCCAGTGCGTAGTTCGTAAAGTATCAACTAAAGTCACGAATACTTAGCAGAGTGCTGAGAGAACTATGAAGTCGTAAAGATGAGCAATGAGCAGGTACTTTCCGGTCCGTTGCTAACACAACTCGTACGTCTTCTTTTTCTACATAATTGATTTTTCATATCTTTCTTCATGCTCATAGGTTACTAAAGGTACAAGTAAAATTAATTTTTTAAATCTGATTATCAGCAATCTGGATTTTGCTTTCATTACACCACGAATTTCCCATGAGCTTCACCTTTCGCAATTTCGTCCACTTTATTCAACATCATCTAAGCTTATAATTTGTCAAATACGAGATAATGTCATACGCAAAATAAAGGCTCGACTGGAAGTTTTCATGGATACAAATGCCTTTCTTTCCCCAATTTTCATCTGCTTCATTATCCATTGCAGACTGATGGTGAACAGCTTTAGAGAAATCACATTGCTTTATTGAGCTCCTTTTCCAGCGGTAATAATAATAAAAAAATGTGATGCGAAAAAGATAAATTCTGGTTGTGTGTTAACAGTCGTCAAATATTTCTTACAAAAGGTTGTTATACCCTCTGAATGACAAGCGCTGGTAGCTTGTTCATAGTAGGCGATGTTTGAAAAAAGAGGCAAGTAATATTCTTAGTAGACCTCCATAATCCTCACCACCTTTTGAATGCAATCTACAAAGCAAAATCTCTCATTAAATCCTGCATTATTCGCACGTTGAGGCTCATCCGATTTGTTGTTACGCGCAACAGAATAATCTCCACGAAAAGCTTGAAAAGGAAACTTTGCAGCAGTGTTTTTGCAAAGGATTGTGCGCTATGGTCTCCACTGGCCTGGTATCATTACGTTCTGAAGGTATCTCGTCGTATGGCGTTCAAGTAGTAAAAAAATCAAAGAAAGTCTACATTCATCTAATTCGCTTTAGAAGCTATCATGCCACAAACCAAACTTCACAAAAAAATTCTAAATGATTTGTCTCTCATGGGTATTACGAAACGTCGTGTCTCTGAAAAGGAAATCCTCAAGCAATGAAAGGTCTGAGTAAAACTTCTCTTTTATCAATTACATAACTTGCGCGAGGTGATCAGTATACAGTTTTCGTCGAAAGAAGCTGAAAGAGAAATACGCTAATCGCGAAGGTATCGATGAAACTTTTTGATATTATCAGTAGTGTTAAACGGGTTACAGTTTGGTATAGCATCACCTTTCTCCTCGTTTCAAGCATTTCGTTGGTTGTTGAAAATACATGGTCCCAGATTCTTATTTGGGAAAATGAGGTATATTTGGCTTATTTTTGCAGTCCTTTCACACGCAATTCATAGTCTTAGGTCAAGTCTTCCTTTTCTACCAGTCCTGTATGAAAAGGATTTCGTTAAGAATGTTTTATTGTCAACGACTTCTCTCCTCCTTTTCGTATGATGACAAATTTGTTCTTCACAGTTTTCTGTGAAAACGAATCTTTGCATAAAGAAGATTCTAATAAGATTTAGTGCAAAAAGACGGTACTACCGATGTATTGAAAAGACACCACCTTGTATTAATGAGAATATGATCGATCCATATGTGGATCGCTTCGTTTGGCGACTCCCACGTCTAATAGCAATACCTTCTTTATTAAGAGTGAGTTTCCATTAGAGAGGCGTGCTGTACACGAGAGTGTTCTACGCAAAACTTTCTCCATTTTCACTTTAAAGTCTTTATCGAAGTTTTTCGATCTGTAATGCTTTTTGTCCATCCATCATCTGCAGTACTCCAACAACTAATTTGTGAAAGGATTCATTGTTTTGTATAACCTTTCCCAATTGATTGTAAAATCCATGTAATTCGTGCCCATCTGCTGCACAAGTCGGTGAGTAGCAATAGCGATCCTCATTACCTATGTTACCAATTGTCCTCCTACGATCACGTAAGAGTCAACGAAAAATGAAACATTATGCATGTTTATATAGATTTTAAACCACATTATATAAGAAATTATAGTACCTTTATTATCGAATGCATGAGTGATTTCATGCCCAATCACTGATCCTAAAGCTCCATAGTTCAATGCCCTGAAGTGAGCAAGCTGAGATTTATGAGACACTCTTCTTTCTTAATAATGGCAAAACACTGGAACTTTTTTGCTGATAAGCGATCCAATTATCTTTGGAGGTCTCACTTTGGGAACGACTGATGGAAGTAAGGCTCTTGCAAAATGGCGGCTGGAAACACTGAAAAAATGATGACATCGCTAGTTGATAGCTAATTAACTTGGAATTTCATAATATTCTGTAGAAGTATTTCCAATGCTCAATACATTCAGTAGCACTGATTGTCAATGATCAGAGAGATGTTTCATCGTAAAATGAAACTACTCCTGCTATGTGTGCAGATGCCTATTGGTTTTTTGCTGAGGGGAAATACTCATTAGTTATGTAATAGATTTTTTACTTAACTATGATAAGCTCTGGTTGTTTCGTTCTACTATCCTCAATCTGTCCCTACTCATTAGTGTTTTCATTGTAACTAATCATCAGCATTATTATTACCATTGATATAAAGAGTACCTCTGTACCTATACTGTTGGATTGTGGTGAATAGAAAGCATTCACTAGCGCAGGATCCACAGTGAAATCAGATTTGTCGTGCGGGTTTATAAGTTCTAAAAAGCTTTTTCTTATACTCCAAGCCAATAAGTTCTCTTTCCCTTGAGTGTACGACTCCGACTCATATACGTTCAACTAAAAAAAGGAATCTTTTAAGAAGATTACTATCTCTACCAACTGAATGCTAAAATTCATCAAGTGCAGTCTAACATTGAGGTTCTTTGAGTGTTGTGAGCAATCTCTGATTATCTTTATATAAATAAGGCACTAAAATGAAAGACATGAAAGGATGTTCATCTTTGAAAACTAAGTACACATCTTAGTTTTTTTTTATGGTTTTTGATAAGAAGAAAACAAGTGTTACTAATATGTTGAATTGCTTAAAATTGCAAAGCGATTAATGAAGAATTTCAATTATAGCGATTGCTTCTTCCTATAAGCTAATTAATTCTACTCACCCCACTATAGTAGTCGTCTAGCATCCTGTCATCGAGGATGAATTCTGGATAGCCAATCTGTCGTCTCATAAGTTTCAACTTGTTAAGCACTTTCTTAAATGACTTTATTTTGTGGTTCACTTTGCTGAATTTCACTGTGAATCAATATTCTACCGTCTTCATAGCTTCATTGATCCATTCATTTTCATGCAAAATTTCACGGAACGAACTCATTATATCCTCAACGATTTCCATTGTTGCATTTATTGTTTCCTGCAAAATATAAATGATTTTTTCGTTATTTTAAAGAATTTTAGAATGTTGAATGATAGCAATGTGGTATGATATATTGATATGATATTATGATATTATGCTGATTACGTTGACATTATGCTGTCCATATGACTTGATTTTCGTTCAGAAATAAACCTCATTTTTTAAATAAATCGAAAAATAATCCTGTCAGAATGCGGTGACTATTTATGATTGATTTAACGAAGATTTTGCGATAGAATCGTCCATAGTTGGCAGCTTTCAAAGCTTATCCTTCTTAAGCCATTGGCGACAAAACTGCATCTCTCATTTGGTCCTTCCACCAGCAATGTTCAAGACTTTTTGTACAGATACCTATACTTGCTTCTATTTCGCGTTTTAATTTGTACTGCGATTTATTTAATTATTATAATAAATATTTTTCACACGAATTTTATTATTTTTAAGGTATATACCATACTGCTTACCTTATTGAAAAAATTTCTCACGTATAGCGCACCAGAAACCAATTTCATTTCTTCTTGAACAGTTCTCAAGCAGTACTTCCACCGAGGCTCCTTAGTACTCGATCGAAACACGTATTTTTCAAACTCCTTAAATTAATTTGTAGAAAATAAATCATATCAAAGAAATTCAAGTTTTCCAGACTTTATCAGGCTATTATCTTTCTAGACAGAAAGCCCTCATAAAGGTAGGAGGTTTTCTCACAGGATTACCTGATCATGCATTTGCCTTCTATTACACGAAATTGACAAATGTCATATCAAATGTTTGAAAATATTACGAGTTTTGAAATCAGATATGCTTTAAGACGGAAAAATTGTTAAATCCTTGTTGAGATTGAGCTGTATTTTTCAACCATCTCGTTTAATAAACTCGTTTGTTTAAAAAACTCACAGTTTTAATAATAATAATAATAATAATTTATGTACTATATATGTGTTAAAATGTTGAGAATTTCATTTCAACAACATCGATTCCTCCTATACCTGCTGTATGTCCTCATACCGCTGGCCGAGCTCTCCTCGCCAGCTTTTGCTGAAGTACATGTAGACGTAATTTGTAATAATTTTTGAATCAACCGATTGCAGTAAATCATTCACTCTGAAATTGATGTCTCAGTTACGCACAGCTTAGAATCTTCTGCTTTTATAAGAACCTCGTTATAAAATCGCTATTAATCATTACTATCGGATCTCCATTTATGTAATGGTGAGTAGCAAATGGAGTAATGGAATGAAAATATTCGGACCATTTAACCTGTAAACGTTGTAGTTTTATGTGATCTTATGGAATTCTATTTTGTATCGAATTTCTTTCATCAAATATAGACACTGCTATATTATACGTCTTAGTCAAGCAATATATTTCTTGAATTTGAGTGCCAGCTTAGTGGAAAAGAAATTCGGCGAAATAGAAAACATTGATGAACACGTTGTGAAATGTATTCTAATAACCCGACTCTGAATCGCTCTTTCTCTTGCTCTGAATACATACCAAAGGTACGAGCTTTTGCAGTTTACTGAGTCTTTCCCGAGTGAAATCGGCATTGACTGTGGCAGCCTGAATTTCTGCTAACTTTGTTTCCAATGCGATGATGTCGTCCACATCTTTTGCTACCTTCGTCTCATCAATGGGAATGTTTGCGTCGTTATAAAATAGTTTTATCTAAATCATTTACAACACGATATTGTCATTCTACATACATCACTAGTTATATGCAAATTTTTGAACTCGTGTATAACATCGGCTACGTCATGGAAAAATAAAACTGACTTAGATCGCTGACCTTATTGATAATTAGCTGCCTGTAGCCATCCAGTAATCTGTTTGGTTTGTCTTTGTTCAGATATGGTTCATGGCTAACAAGTCCAAGAGTGTGCGGAATAAACTTAAGTTGTTTTTTGAAGACTTCAAAATTAACATTAGAATTCACAAAAGAAGTATGTATCACATTATAATATTCAGTTCAAGAACATTCAGAACTTATTCTGGAAATCGCAAATGGAACAATGATCCATATAGTTGCGAAATATCTATTAATTTCAGAGGTTGGCGAATGTTCGTATGTTAAAGTCCCATAATGAGCTTGAAAGATGATACTTAAGTTATGCTAACTTGTTACATCATTTCTAACGTATTACTCTGGCAATGTGCAGAAGATAAACTCTTAACTGCATTCAATTTGTTTACCTTTTACCTTTCTTACCTTTTTATCAGATTAACAATTGTGTTATCTGATTGCATAATCAAATCCTCATGAATCTTCTAGATAATCCTATTATGTACATTCTTGGTTTATCTTCATTGTAATCTCGGCTTAATATTTTATGTGTTGTTCAAATAAAGGTTTAATTACCCAAGTTTGAGTTTGAAATAACTCAACTTTGGAGCAAACCGACAACCACTGAACCCGAGCCTTTGCATATCTACTGCTTACATTAAGACCGGCAATATTCGCCAAAGGTATTCACTGCCACTTTCAAGATATGAAAACGGAACCATATGGGAGTAAATATCAACAGTCTTCACTAACTTCGTTTTACCAATAACATTGTATTCATTGCACCGAGCATTGATTTAACAAAACATTTGTTGCCTCACTTCGACAGTGTATGTGGAAAAATTGGCCTCAAGGTAAACATAATGAAGAGAATGTTCATGAAGAAAGGGAATGTTGCTGAAGCTCATTTACGCTTAACGAAAAGATTGTCCCAGAACGCTTAAGCTATTGACGCTATATTCAAATGGAAGTTCAATTTTTTGAAAGTTTTATTACTACTATAGTTTGAATTTAAGCACACTAAACGATTAAAGAGCTTGCACCAATCTACGACTGATACTAATTCTGATATACCTTATCCCAACTTAATTAGTGAAATGTCAATATTACTTCACCAGTAAGTAAGCTGAGTTAAGATCAATTCATCACCTTGATAAGTCTTTTGGAGCTATTCTTTGAGTCAACGGTGATATAATGCTTTATAAAAACGGTGACCATCCTCTTTTTGTAGACGTTGATGAAAAGTGTGGTTAAGTTGAACTGATTTTCCACCCACTTATGCTCTTCAAGCATTGGCCACACACCATAACTCTTAATGTTCATCAATGCACTCCATAATTTTTTGCTTTTCGTTTTACTTAAAAATACTGTGATACATTATTTAGATATCATGTTTCAAAATTACGGGTGGTATATAATGTTTTTTTATAGAGGAAGTGTATTTATAATGACAGTTTGGCTGAAAAATAAGAATACAAGGTGCAATTGATGTAGCAGTGGAGGTGCCACAGTGATAAGCTTGTCCAAATCAGTTCGCGCCGGTCCCCAGGCTTAGCAAGCATGCCATTCATCAGGAGTAAGTAAATTGGTATCAGAAAAATCTGGTTTAAATAAATAGCACCGGCTTGGTGGATTCATTTCAGACGGTCAATTTAAGTTACTTTATAGACCAGGTTTTCATTTAACCAATTCTGCGAAATCACGTTGAACACGGATGCGTAGGCGCATCCCGCTACAAAGGATTGATCGACGCCGAAGCTTATTCCGTCTTATAAAATTCGAAAGTTAAGAAAAGCGAGAAATCTATTATGCGTGGTGTTCACATCGGTATTGCCGGTATTGCGTGCTTCTTCAGTACGCTAGTATGTATTTATGATCGTTTCTCGCTATTCATTGAAAACTAATACCCATTGCTGTTCATGACAACGTATCTAAGCCAAATAAACTTTTTGAATTAAATTATTTTAGGCTAATAAATTTTATCTGGACAGCATTCACTGTACAAGGGACTCACTCTTACAGTGTCGAGAAAGCGCCTAGCACCATTTAAGTTTATCTCACTCTCATCCATACATTTATGATAAATTGTCTTGAACGCTCTGATTGATTTCGATTTCGGAATCTCTTGCGAACCAAGTATACCTGAAATCTTCTGCGAAAATTCGACGACGATCTTCAAACTGAATAGTTTTCTTGAGTAAACATAGAGCATATAAACTTGCTGGTAAACAAACCGTTAAACATCTTTAATACCCCCAGTCTTCTGTTTTATAAGAACTATATTATGCTTCGTGCAGAAAAATCATGATTGCTACCTCTTATTTGTTTCGACACCTTATCCTCAATGGTATTAAAGTTGGAATATGCTTTTTGATCGATTGAAACCGGATGTCTAAGCAACCATTTAGCGCAAGCAAATTGATAGAAGTTCTCACATGGATCAATCTGAATAGGTGTAAGCAATAATTCAAGAAAGGAAAAAAGTGGAGGAAAAATAACACAAAGATTACAGGAGAGGTAGGTAGATTAAGCTTGGAAAACTTTGAACGATATCAGATTAGTTGAAAACTGTAATGATGAATCAGCATTTAAATAATAGTTCAATCCGTAGAGCCGTACCAATATCCTACATATGTGAGTTTTTTTTCGATAGCTATCAAACCGTTATAGATAGACTCATTCTCTTATGCTAGACACTTTACTGATCAATCTTATCATCGTGTACTTGCGAAACCACGCTGCTAACAGCTTCTCCTTTACATCTTCTAATCTTAATAACCGTTCAAAAGTGATGGTAGTAATTGACGAATAACACTGCTGATTCAACAAAAACACCATGTTTTCTTTATGAGGATATTCTTGATCTCTGCCCATATCTTTCCGAGAAAACCCCCGTTTCTACCGAGTACATTTTTACTGAAAACCTTATTCTGATGGTTGGGGTATGCGTCAATGCAATTCTCATAATTTTCTGATGTGGAGAATAAAAATACACGATAGTAGATAGGATGTCAAAATGTTAAGAATCCACATGATGGAAAGAATGTCACACGATCAACCCAATTTATCTATATTCAAGTCCTTGCACGAATGGTTGTATATGGTAGGAACCTTCGTTGTTCAACAAATTTCTATAATTCTGTTTGGCTTTTCGAAATAACCACATGACTAAAGAATTATTTGACCCATTCATAGTGCTCCAATGCTACCTTGCACACGAGTTGATCCTTCCTTCTCTACCATCCGGCATCGAACACAATAATGCATAGTGTAAGTGACACTGATGCCGTATTTTCTGATTGATTACCTGGCAGTCATGGAAGTTCAACAGCATAAAAAATGCTACACTCAAAGTTACGGTTCTTTAGTCACGAATGCAGGAAAAGTCTCAACATTATTTTGTATGAGTAATATTCTATACATATATATCCATCTTATTTCTCATCTTTATATCACTCTTGTCAGTAGAACAAAGCTACCTAACCAATAAATTCATAGACTTGGTAAGCATCTCAGAAGCGACGTCATATTCAGCAAGACTGGAATAGCCATTCTCATCTTTGCATGGCGAAGGAAGTGGCGAAAAAAGCTTTATCAGAAACAGTAGAGTCATGAAACAGATCATGAAACCCTGAAAAAATCTTGGCTATTTATCACTCCATCTAAAGCTTAAAATGAAGCTTCTCAACTTCCAATTAGACCTTGAAGAAAAGCCTTTGAATTGTACACATTTTTATGATGTATGATAAAATTACTATATAGAGCATTTTTTTGGAGCTCATCAAAATACTAAATAGAAAGTTGAGCTATCATAGCTCAAAAGAGTAAGCGTTTAATATCGAAATCACTTATGCGGCTTAATAATTCAATTGAAAAGTTATTGGAACATCTTTTCGAAAAATTATGTGGTAAGATTCATACCATAACAGTCGTATAATTCCAAACCGTTCAGATTTACCATGAAATCATAAATGACCATGTACTTACCTGAACCCGTTTCTTCATTGATATCGTTTAATTGATTGTGTTATTTAGGTGCTGTCATCAATGAAATTTGTTATCGTCCCAAAACATTGTATTCTCAGAATATAATCAACTTCACGTTTTCATTATCTGGGTGCTTTGATGACCTGTTTTCACACATTGTGCATCCTCCAGAAAATTCTGGCGTGACTGTAATCCATCACATTGCCTCTTCAATGGATAATGTCACTCGTAAGACCCATTCCGTGATCCGTTACTTTTTGTCAGTTATGCTTCTCGATAATCGTGAACACGTTCGCTTCCCTTGTTGACAGTCATCTTGAATAAGGTCCGTCAATATCTGTTTTTATAATTATATCACTACCTCAATTTGCTTTCTATTCCTATCTGTTTTTCTTATTGTTTTAGCTGAAGTATTTCTCAGAAATTTAAACCGTGATTTCCTCCTTGATATTGTGCTTGCCGACGATCTTTCATTTCCGCTGACACGATCATTTTTAGACATCATCGAGTAGCGTTGAACTTTCAAAGGTCCTAAACATTTGTGCAACAATCATCTGAGCTTGTTAATGTTTGTCAACCGGGCTTAGAATTGGCTACAGCTGGCTCAAACTATTAGTCTTCTCTTTCAGGACATTTCTCGGTTATTGAAGGCATGCATTCTGATTTTGTTCCCTAAGTGAGAAGAGCATATTTATCGCAGCTCATTTATCCTCTCATCAGTAACTCATGATATACAATTTGACTCGCCTTTAATTGTCAATGATAAGTGGACAAAATTTTAATGTTCGTCGTTTTGTTGAACTTCCTCATTTTGAACGATGACAGATTCCTTTTCTTTCCTTTTTCATGAGGTTGTTGCACCGCTCAGTGATTACCAATTGTGAATATTGCGCATCTTCTGATTTCAATGAGTTGAACATTGAGTATGGCTAAATGCAGAATAGTGTCTTGCATGAATCGACGAAATAAGTAGGAATACTTGCAATGTTGTCTCTTATTTTATTTTCCCAAGATTTCATTTTGGCTTAAGGTTAGCATGATGTCTTTACTTTATATTTATATATATATATATATAGTTACTTCCTTGTAACTTCATTTTAGCCATGACGTTCTTGGATGCTGAAGATGCTCAAGTCGTGGAACACAATCTCTGTCTTGATGGTGCGAAGCAAGTGGTGGTGTGAAACTCTATGCCGGCAAATGAACCACAAATTATTTATCTGCAGTATTGCATATTATTATCCTGACAATAGACTCTGGACTGTGCGAATATTTTCAAAATCTTTCGCATAGCTTTAGATGTACTGTGGAAACTTGTGCCAGGTACGAGTTTTAAATCTGTATATGTTCCTATTAGTTAGACTCGTTCTGTAAAATCCTCTATTCAAAAATACTTGCACTCGTTCAATAAGTCCAATCGCTATACCAATTCTTATATTGAGCAGCATACCTCTAATGCCTTCGCTTTTATCATGGCTCATTATAGCTCTTCAAATTGATGGAGAGCAATTCATAGTCATAATAAGATCCCTGTCAATCAATGTAAAAAGCAGGCATTTGGTCTTTATCAACTTCTCTTTACACTTTTAACATTTTCCTGCCCTATTAACCACAATCACAAGACTCATAGAAGTATTACGAGAGTATAAGAAACCATTCTGTCTCACCTTCATTGATCTTGAGAAAGCTTACGATTCCATTGAGACAGAAGCGGTCATGGAAGCGCTGACTATTCAAGCGCTTCTGACTCCGTATATCAAGATTTTTCGTGGGCTATATAAAAATTTCACTACCAAAATTACCCCGTTTATAAACACATCATCATTAAGTTAAAAGAGGTGTTCGACAAAGCGATACTATTTCGCCAAAGTTGTTCACACCACTCCTGAGAATATTATGCGAAAATTGGAACGGGATGATATGGCAGTGAAAATCGACGGTCGGCAACTTCACCATCTTAGTTTCGCCGATGACATCGTATTTATTACACCAAACAGCGAGAAAAAAAAAAAAATGTTAGCCTTTTACAGCACCCCCTAGGGAGAATTTGCCCCCCTGTTAACCCGCCAGAAGACAATGTACATAAAGAAAGGATACGCGTTATTGATGCCCCATTCAAACTTAAAGAAAAGAATATATCCGAGCGCTCAAGCTATTTGTACCTAGGTCGTGAGATCAATAGAATAAAGGACATAGCAGCAGTGCTTAACAGAAATGAACGAGCGGCTTGGGGAACATATAACAGCGTCGAGAACGCAGTGAAAAGGACAATGAAGACAAAGCTCTGAGCCCACCTTTTGATACGACGGCTCTTCCTGCCTTAGCGTATGCTTAATAAACTTGGACATTACGGAAGCAGCACGAACGTTCATTGAACACAATGCAGCGATCTATCGAAAGGGTAATGCTTGCCGTTTCCCGCATCACTCAGGTGAAATAAGGATTGCAAAGTTGTGATCTACGTCAACGATAAAAAATCGAAGACACAACAGTGTACGTCAAGCTTCCAAAGATTAGGTGGGCCGGACACCTGATGCGCATAGATGATGACGGGTAGACACGAGCTGTAAGTGAGTGGATCGCATTGGACATCAAACGCACTACAGAAATCCAGGTGATAAACCACTTACTGTACTTCATCTACATACATCCTACTTCATCCATCTTGTATTCATTTCACTATCATGTGCATTATACACAATCATTGTGAACCTCTTTATGTTAGTGTTGCCATATAATTATTGTTACTAACAATGTTTTATTAGTCTAAAGAAACGGGCCATCGCCTCATTTTTGAATGACTTGCTAACCTTTCATGTATAATGAAGAAATCTACACAAGTAACCATCCCGATCAGAAGTGTAGCAAATGTAATGATGGCGTATACCGTAATTGTTTAGCCAATGCACGAAATTCTAGTGGCCGATACGCCAATTTGATGTGATGCCAGTGGCTTTGGAACGAATATAGAAAGCTAGCCGACGTAACAAACACGTGTTGACTGACTACTGAATACTAGTAATGCCAGTGAATATCTTAACGCTCACCTTGAGTAGTTTGCCACGCGGGTCTTTCGTATTGCTCTTCTCGAACTTGTGTAATAGAGCTTCGAACTTGGGTAATTAAACCTTTATTCCAAGATTACAATAACGATAAATCAAGAATATACATAATAGGAATATGGTAGTTAATAATAATAATAATAATAATAATAATAATAATAATAAT
>KN716270.1:243350-262508 GCA_000816705.1 Dictyocaulus viviparus | reverse complement strand
TGCCTTGCTAGTACTCAGACATTAATAGGAATATGGTAGTTAATAATAATAATAATGAGTTAATAGTAATAATAATATAGAAATTAATGTTGAGGCAGCTTCTTCAAGCCTTATATAAACATGTTGAATTCAATAAAGACTAACGGATGATTCTTAGAAAAGAAGCATTATTGGCAAAATAATTTGTATATGACAGAGGTTTTGTTAGATAGCATAAGAATATGCAAATTAGAATCCATTTTGTTATGTGACCAAATAAGAGTGGATTAGTGTTAAAAAGTCATGCTGGAATGATTTTTACAAAAAAACAAGCGTTGAAGAATTCAATAATCAACACTCCAAACTTCACTGTTCCATTTGCATCTGACGATATGACGATGATATTTACGAATCATTTCCTCAGCAAATTGAACGTATTGGGCACGAGCTGATTCTTTGCTTTGCCCTAGAAATTAGTGACGAAATCATTGATGTCGCTTCTTTTCACATACAGGTATGAGCCATGATGCTTAAACTTCTCGTTGATTTGTCATTGACGACATTATCAGAAAAGGAAAGAAAAATTTTAAAAAATAAACACAAGCTCGTATGGCGACTATCACCGGACATTCTCTCGCCATCCTATTACTGTAATCTCCCTTAGCACCCACTCGAAGACATTTACTTTAACTAGTCAGTCATGGTATCTAGCTTGACGTTGTGCCCAGCAGCTGACATGAAATACTTCTATGATCTTCACAGGTGAAATATAAATGACTGACATATACCTTTAAAAGTGATCGCTGAGGTCGCTGTTCCCTCGAATTCACATTTTCCTCAACATATGTAACCGAAAAACTGGCTCAAATAAATAATGCAGGAGTATGCTTATCATAGAAGCATCATTTCTTTGGAAGCTTTTTTCCTTGTCTATTTCCCACATGATTTTTCCTATCTATCTCTCTCTCTCTCATGCCTTCATATTGTTTTGTTTTGTAAATTGATGTTATTCTTTAATAAACGTTAGTTGTCCAAGCTTAAATCTTTCGACGGCAAAGCCGAAAGCCGAAACACCAGCTGACAGACTATTGAAGAGGGCAAAGCAAGACAAACCATAATGCATTTCGTCGTTGTATTTGAGGTTCATAATAAGCGTGATTTTAAGAGCATGAACAGATTTGTTGGAAAATAATTCCGAGGTGAATTTGAATTTCATTATGTTCAATGTTTACCTCGTCTAGAAGCCCAGCTGTTGTACTTCTTCAGAGCGATATCGTCATCAGTAGGAATTTCTAGAAATCACAAAATTACTTATACTCTAAGCTTTGATATCAGAATAATAGCGTTCCGCAATAAGAAAAAATTAATAAGAAATTAATAGAAATATTTGGAAAATGAAGTGGAAGCTTTAACATTACTGGGCTCACTTCAAAAATGGTTTTAATGTAGGTGAATGAATTTTAGATAGATATTTATCTCTTAGAATGATGAAATCAGTGCTTTTCATCACGTACCGTAACAGTCTTCAGAAGGGATATCACCATGAATAGCCTGCTTGTAAAGACCGTACAAGTTAAGCTTTTCATTGTCACTTGGTTCGTTTTTCAAACGTCTCATCTCTTCGGCCGCAATATTGAAATCCATTCCAGTCCATTTCTAGAAATTCATATTAAATATCCATTCATGGCCGCATTGCTTATTTATAGCATGCTGATCGTTCATGAAAAGACAAAGTAAAAGTGTTGCTAGATAAGATCACAAAAACAAAAATAAACAAAAAAATATGTAGATGGCTTCAATCTCTGACTCTTAATTAGCCTTGATATTTATATCCACTTAAATGATTTATTGCTCAGAAAACACGAGATTTTTATTGTAATACTAATAATGTTAAAATTTCATAATCAAGAATTTTAACAAAACAAAACAACATGACACTTTTCAAAACCTTGGTATTATTTTGCAAGGAATTCATTCATGCCTGCATTGCGCTTACAAGAGTTTACAAGAGTAGCACGTTTTGAAAAACTGACGAGTGCTTGATGTCGTGTAGGTAAGTTTGAGTTCGATACTAAGTCATCTGAGTCATCTATCCCTCATAAATCGGTGATTTAGTACCAGAATAATCTAATAAGGTAAGCAGTATGGACTCCAAAAGAGTCTAGTCGTTTTTAGTCATTGTATAGACCACTGCCATTCAAATACCTCCATCTCGATATGAAGGAGAGCGAGTGGGTGACGCATCTCCCATAAACAACAATGCTTATCCTCACAGGGATTAGCCATATAAATTTGTAATATTGATGCCTTATGTAGTAGAACCAATCCATCTGACTCAAGAATGCCTCTCATCAACAGAACGCAACGTTTCTTCCTAGTTTTTTAATGTCTACTCAATGTCTTCATATTTATTTTTTAATTGTAGTTATTGGTTCAATAATAAGTTTTATTATGCAAAATAGTTAACTTAGGGAATGTCTAGTAACGTTGCTATTGCTTTGTTTTATTTGAAGAATATTGCTAGTACAACTTACCTTTTCGAGCTCGGACAGTGGCATAACGAATGGCGTTGTCGATGGGTCGAGGCCGCGTTATCTACGCACCGTCAACCGATTCACAACTGATGATTGTTGGTAATTTTCCTCGAAAATTGATGTAATTTGTATCATATATGAGTCATCTAGTACAATAAAAATCGCTTTCGTAAATAAGATGGAAAAAACTTGAAGTCTGTCATTTTATTCTTTGATAAAAGAAACCAAATAATAACAATATGAACAGTAAACAGTTATGTTTCCAATACAAATGTCCTTTTTGTTTCGGTAGGACCATTATGAGATTACCTCTAATTTCATACCTTTGAGAAATCCCAATGCCCTTTGTTCCACTTCATGTTTAATATGTCATCATATTTGATGATTCCTCATATTCACAAGGCACTGGAGTCCCTTGTTGAATTAAAATTTGTAAGCAACACAGCAGCCATGAGCAGCACAAAAAACCCCATTGAACAGTCGTACTTGCTTTACTTTTATTTCTTGACGTTTTTATTGATTTCCTTAAAAATTATTGAAAAATTTTCAATTTGTTGAACTAAAACAGATATTTACTTAATGATAAGGTAAGCTATGGCGTTGATCAATCCCCTGTAGCGGGATGCGCCTACGCATTCGTGATCATCGTTATACCGTGGAAGTGGCTGAATGTGAGTCTGGTCTATACAGTGGCTTGAGACTACTTTTCACCAAATCAGTGCTAGTCATCGTAGTCAGATTTCTCTAGTATCAATTTGCCGAACCAGGCGGAATAGCGGGCTTGGTAGACCTAGGAATGGATGCCAACTGATTTAGGCCTGCGTGTCATTGCCGTACTTCTTCCACTGCGCCACTGCCACCCCCTATTTGATAATATTTTTTTTGAGGTAATAATTGTATGAATTATTAGCGTTATTCCATACTCTCCCAGTTACATAATAAATTGAACGAAACATAATCAAATGTGCACTTGCTTGAATGCTTTAAGCTCTCTTAGAATACGGCCCAATTTTACAAAATGATCTCATTTCGAGCCATATAAACAGTGCAGATTATGTGCAGGCAGAATGCATTATATGATATTTGGATGGTACATCTCCACATAGTCTGCCGACCCCAGGAACTCTATCGTTCGGAGCTTTATTAGTTTGACACAACGATTTTAAGACTTCTAAGATCGTTCTGTTGAAGCGTAACCAAAGTGTCAATATAGGCAACCACTGGCTTCCATTGCGAAATCCAACAGAACGCTCCTACATTTCCAGTATTCGTGGTGTTAAGCTGATAAGACACTTTATCAAAGAGATCTTATCATCTTGCGACCTTATTTCTCAACGGTACTAAAACACGACATAGATTTACCCCTAGTTCGTTTTCAGGTGCAAACCGAAATGTCGAGCTCTCACTTAGCTTGTGAGACGCAACTGAAAGTTAAATCACACGCTACTCATGATAGTTTGACACTCAGGAACACTTTCGTTTCTTTTCCTGTCATAATGAGACGCCAAATTGTTAAAAGGTATTCGTAGTGCAACGGCATGAAAAAGCCACTGTTGAATTGATATAGAAAATTTCATAATCATTATTTTGTACTGACGATGCTTTGGTATAAACTGTACTCTCTCATGGTTTCACAGATGTAAATTACTATAAGTTCAACTAAATGAAAACCCAGAATAAACTGCCTATATTGGACGACCTTCGTATAAAATGGGGGAGAAAATCCGCTGACAGACATATTTTGTTTTATTTAGAAATTTCGTATGGAATGAATCCATAAACAACAAGAATACTATTTTGACAAATTGAACTGCCTTTAAGAATTTTCTGAGTGATTCACTGTTCGTGATTTTTCAAATGACTTACAATGTGACTCTCTTCTTCCATGATTTGACGCATAGAATTTTTAAGTATTAACGATGGTGTAATCCATCCCTCTAAGGAAACTCGCCAACCATCTACTGTTTTTATGTCGTCGTGGTGTTTGAATGGTAGTGGTCTATACATCGATTTGAGAAGACCGACGGGGGCTAAGACGATGACGCTTACACTACGAAATTATTCTTATTATAATGCATCCACTCTTAAAGTGGTGAATTCAGAGTTATCACCTTGAACTCCTAATAGAGGCAACATTTTCAACTGAAACTCCGGACTCCATACTTATCTATCGGTTTTTTGACACAAAGTTCTCGAACTTTCAGTAGTAACTTCAATTTTGTCTCAATTTTTATTTCACTTAATTTTTTTTTCAAATTTCACTGAAATGAATTTTCGATAGGTATCTAGAGCTGCTTAATGAGACAGATTATCTGACGATCATCAACAAAAAACAGAACACTAAATAAATTACTTTGTTCTCATCAAATCAAACAAACACTTAGGGCCGATCCGTGACATTTCTACAGTCACCAAAAATCAAAATAATTTAAATTACAATTTATTTCGATGTGATTGGATTGTAGACACCTCTGGTTTCTAGTTGATTACAAAAACACTATTATATCAGTATGCTACAATGTGAGCACAACATTGTTGTTTATTGGAAAGCAATTTAATGCATATTCCGACCCATATGTCATTAATTCTATTCACTTTCTCTGTATCGTACGCTACAGTACTCCCAATGAAAAGAGATTTTTGATTTTTACTAATAAGATAGTCGCTGTGAAGTTGTGTCTCAACTCAACCAACCATCTCTCAAGACTTGTGACTTAATGACAACTTCTAACCGCGGTTCGTTGGCCAGGTAGGGATTTTGAGAATGAAAACGTATCCCATATCAAGTAGAAAAACAAAAAGCGCTTCTAGAAATTTACTCAAACAACAAGGTAACCACATTGATTTCCTAGGAAGTGAAAACACGGTTTGTTAAGCAGTAGAGAAAAAAATCAATAGCAGCAACTGTAAAGCGATAATAGGAGATGCAAAGTGTTTCCCGTGAACGGACAGACTAAGTTCAACCATTCATGATTGGTGTTGATGCTATTAACGTCTAAAACATTGAAATCAGTATCCACTTAAGGAATGGTCCAGCATTTCGTAGAGCCATACTACAACGATCTACAACACAAGCTGCTGGAAAGTAGATATCAAAACAGTTAAATTCACTTTTATCTTTTTGAATCCACGCAAGAAATTAACTCTACTTTCCATCGGAAGATAAAAGAAAGCGTTAGTGTGTACGCGAACAGTCAAAAAATAGAAATAATCACAACTACGAGTAATCATTTTAAAACTACCGTATGTTTTACGCACAGCTTTTACAGACAGTAATCATCTACATCACAGTTTAACATCCCCAATCACTTTATTTTATTCAATCTAAACAGCATTGTCTATTTTAAAATCTATAAACTTCAGTCTTTGTTATTTGATCCATACTTCAAGAAGGCAAGATAAATGAAAGAAGACAAAGATTTCGTCATCTGATTGAGGTAACAACAGATGAAAAACGTAGATCAATCGAAATTAGCTGCATTCGTCGTAATTACGGTGGCTTCAACAGAAGCACAAATTGTTCAATTAAGCTGTATGAAGAGAATCGTTGCGAAGAGCTGATTCCAAAAGTTACACGAATGAAGATTCATAACGTCGTCTGTAGTGAACTTTCCATCGGAAGATAAAAGAAAGCGGTGTCATACTTCATTTCAGTACACCAATTAATGCTGACGACTACGTATATGAATAAATAATTACCGAAGGAAAAACAAATAAGATAATCATAAAATATAAGCAATCGCTGTAGGCTGCTATCCAATAGACAATTTATTGTAGTGTTAACAATAAAAACCTTACAAACATAAAAAGGAATAAATAGCCATGCTATGAATGGGACAAGCGCGTGTTTTTGTATCGTATGAACGAATGAACGTTTTAACCAATAGTGTACTCGAAGACGATGAGAAAAGAAAATCGAATTACGCGTCATTTTGATATTCTTCATAGTAAAAGTTGTGACGTGATGGACAACTACGAGAAAATACACAACGTTATTTTGCAAGTAATTATTTTCAAGTAAGGAGATGTCTTTATATCTACACGCAAAAAGCAGTTCATTTTAATAAATAAACGAAACCACTCACGATGAAAGTGGGATTGTCGAACAACAACAACACAAAGCTATGCAAACGAATAAACGAATAGACAAACATGCATACACCAAAGAGCCTAATTTCAAGAGAGATATGGCCGCTATAATCATTTTGGAATTGCAGAGATTTTCATTAATAAGAAATCGTTAGCTTTGAAATCCTGCCTACTGTCATCTACAGTAGGTAGTAGCTTGACAAATTATATGAGGTTATACATAGTGATATGATTACACGTCGACAGGGATAACAGGAATTACAACACAACAAATGTGGCAGGATTCGTTTGTCAGAAAAACAAAACACTATAGTTCTTTTTTCCTTCATACAACTGATATCACCACAGTTGAAATCTGGAGAGAGGATAGAAAAAATTAACAACGAAGAATTTTCCTGACCAATCATCATAACTATAGGTTCTATTGTAGACATTATTAACATAGATTCCGTAAAGATATAGAGTTACAGACATATCAGCGTCTGATATGAGGAAAAATTATAAACTAGTAAACATAAATTCGTCTACACAACTACAAAGCACCATGCATAAGCACATGATGCGTGAGTAGCATTCCCACTTTCGCAGAATGTTTCAATGTATCCAATGATCAATAACGATTAAATTGATAAATCAATCAACATGAGGGTTTCAGAAGTACTCGTTCAAAGTAAAGGGTCATAGCCCTATTGCACACCTAGGTAGGTGGGTGAGGAAGGTTATGATAAATAGCTTCGAGGTAAGTTAAACATTTAAAACGAATTCGAGTCACTGGAAACCTGCTGCGGTACCAGTTCAAAGGATACCCGTGTGGGTTGTGAGACCAGAGTTCGAACAGGCAAATGAGCGATCATTTCCGACAGAAACGCTCCCGAAGCGTCAGCAGTACAGCGTAGCACAAAAGATTGCATCACATGCTTTTCATCACAAGATCCGCTGTCTGGTTTACCAAAACCTTCCGGTAGCGATTCACCTGACGGTGACATGGAGCCGCTCTAAAACCAATATTTGATAACAACACTTGCTTTCAGAAAAAAAATAATAAATATACTTTTTTCCAATAAAACCGATAGCAATGAATTTCAAATCAAAATTTGATAGAAGAAAAAGACTAACTGTGTGACTATTTCGCTCATTAGCAATCTTGTCGGTCTCTACGTCATTCTCGTCTTTCTTCTCTTTCCTAACAGTCAAATTTAGACCGTTATGAGCAAGTGAAAAGTGTGCTTCAAGTGTTGTCTCATCCGGACATCTCATATCACATAACGAACACTTCACACCATCTGTCTCAAGCTGCAAATAGAAACGTTCATTATGAAAAAAATTTTTGGTTTGAAAACTTATTGCTAGGATGCGCAAAAATACTAGCTCTTCAGTGGTGATTGAACAACCACTCCAAGAACATGAAAGCCACAAAAACGAATAAATATCTGCTGTATCATCAAAACTATGCAAACAACATTAAGCGTTTCACACCAAAATAGAGATGGAGCCGTCTTCGATACTGACCTGATTTGCAACGATCATTTTGAGTGCGGCTTCAGTGGTTGCACGAAGAGCTGCGTCTGTAGTGATATCAGAACCAGATTCTCTCGTTGCTTCATTCATTCTTTCGTGTCGTTCCACATGCATCTCCAGATTTCGCGGATCCCGAGTAGAATATTGACATCGCAAACAACGCAAAACTGTAGCAGACGTCGTATCCGAGGATGGCTCTTGAAAAATCACAACATTAGCACCTTAGTAATAGGAACTTTAACAACAATTTTAGAAAAAGACCAGCCCACTAAACATAGTTCAAGAAATAAATTTCTTATAAATATGCAGAACGCTTTGGTCTAGACGAAATTATCATATCATAGTATATAGAATATGTATGTATTACTCACTTTTTGCTTCAATCTGTTGTGTTTGTTGGAGCAATTCAACGGTATGTTGATTAATTTGATGCAAGTGCAGTTCCATCTGGTCTTTGAACATTGATGGACAGAATTTACACTCAAGGCTCGGTGATGTCGGAGCGATTTGCGACAATGAAACGCCACCACTACCGGTATGCTCATTCTGGATATGAGAAGTGAGGCTAGTGGTTGAAAGACGCCGCTCACACAGTGGACACTTTTCCAGCTTATCATCGTTGTTAATCACAGAAGATCCAATGTTTGATATTGTAGAAGGCTCTGAATAACATTTGGATTTTTAGATATTGTTTAATAAACATAATTTACGTATGTTATCCTACAAAAAAAGAACAAGTAAGAAATCTAGCTCAAAAATTTTTTACTAGAAAAATTTTTTACTAAAAATTAACTAACTACAAATATAGCATGTAGAAGCATTATGACGCAAATACAATTGAGTGTTTTGATACTGTTTGTAGTTAGTTTAATAAGAAAAATAATCGAAAATCTCACTTCTATTTGTCGGCGTCGACAATGGAACCACGCCGTGTACGTCCTGTTTATGTTGTCGAAGTAGATGCCGTGATTTGTGCTCCGTGTGACAAATATCACATCTTTAAAATGAGTATTTAAGAGGGTTGCTGCATTAATTGAGTAAGACATCATGTCACAGACAAAACACATCGTATGTGTGAAGTGCCAATTGAGAATGAACTATACCTGAACGAAAGAGTTCCCATGCGTTCTTTTTCCAGCGTATCGATGTTAGCAATCACTGTCTTGTTCTCGTCAATCACAATCCCATGCATTTTTAACATATGGGTGCGAAGAAAGTACTTATTACACACCTAAATTATCGTACAATAATAAATCATATAATCACAATAATAACCTGCAGAATGCTAGCCAAAGAATGCCGAAGAATCTCTCTGTTTGTAGAACAATCGACCCTACCTCCTTATTACATAGATCACAGTAATTCTTTCCATTTGACGAATACTGTCGTTTCATTGTGTTCGGTTGCTTTGGCTGAAACCAAAAACAATTCAACTCTCACTCTCTTAACTCTAATGAGTTGTTTAAAAATCAAAAAGAAAACACTATGCAAAAAATATTCTATTAAAATTCAAAAAAAATTAGGTATTTTGTTATATAAAAAAATTGACGTTCTAAGCATCTACGATAATGATTGTGATAATTGGCAATCGATTCACTTACCGTACTCAAAGCGTTAAGAGAATCCATATCAGGTACTTGGAATTGTTGCGTCATTCCGCCAGGTATCATAAACGGTAAGGTTGGAAATCCTTGAGGTAATAATCCCGACAACAATCTGTAAAATATCTACCTAATGGTACGTAAGCACCGTAAGCAAGAACTTTCTTCTTAATAGCTTTAAATGGACAGAGAAAGATTAAGCGATGAGACATGATAGAAATAAATTTAAATCTTTCAGTCCTTTTACAGCATTTATACTTGAGAACGTGTTTTCTGAAGAAGTTTTCCTGACATTATAGACACCGTCCGTGTTTAAAAACATCCAAGTTTAATCGTATTTCATTCTTTGCTCTTTTATTTTTGAACATTGTTTTGAAAACATAAGGCATACTATTATAACGAAAAGTGAACATCTTGACAACATTTAAGTACTTAAACTTGGAGTTGCAGCTCGCAAATCAGAAGGTCCACTCGCTTTTTCACACTTACGGTCTATGAAAGCATACTCATTTACGATACTAACAAATTGGTTTGCGTGCAAATTCTCTACCATTATTAATGATTAAAAACAAGAAAAATAAGAGAATTGTATAACTTGGAAGTTTCTTCTAACTCACAGTACTTGCTAAAGGCTAAAGGTAAAGAAAACTTTATCAAAAAATCACGGGAGTTCGAGTAGCGGCAGTTCATGCAATGGTGATTTCGCAGTTTATAAAATCGATTGGTATTATGTCGCCCGAAGGGAACTGGCAAGAAATAACCGCAAAACATTTGTTGGAAAATATAATAATAACATGAACCTTGTTATATTACATTTTAATTAGTGTTCCATCATTACTCATTCGATACGTATTATTTCTACACTATATGAAGTGTTGAATTCTTCCCATTTAAAACTAATATTGATTATTTATTTGTACTACGAAGAACGATAAGGTAGGGAACTTATGATCAAAAACGTCGAGAAGCCTGCGTTAATCGTTCAATGGAGGAGGAAATTAAAAAGAGAAGTAAACACGGTCGATAATGCTGCAAATAACGTAGACAATAATAAAAGAAATCAATATTGCAATATGAGATCTACTACTAAGAAAGGACACGCAACTCGATTGTTATATTAAGAGTTCAGATTTTCTCTGAAGATAACCAGGGGATTACAACAACGAACGGTAGTCGTAACGACTCCACTATGTCGTCACCCATGTCGGCACCACTGTTTTTTTTTTGGACACTCGTGGTTTCATTTCAGCTTAGAATACATTCAATATTGCGTGAAAAATTGATTGGATAACTTACTGCTGAGAAAATCCGCTGTGTTGCATAAGTTTATGATGGTCAAGAAATTCAGCACTTTTGAAAGCTTTATCGCAATCGCCACATTTAAATGTCATCGATGATCCCGTATCTCTGAATACGAAAAATCAATTTGAAGCGATTGATGATTGTATTCTGATGTCACCAACATAAAAATTCATGTAAATACATCATCTTCTATTAAAATCATTATACAAAAAGGAGAGTTTCACTTTCTTCTACCAAGTATTGCTTGTTCAAAATTCAACTGATAGATTTATAAATGTGAAAATTGTCTACACGTCAAAATGAAACAGCAACAAAATATTTTTACTGGAAAATCCACAAAAGACGTCGTTTCATTGTTCTGTTTGAATTTTAAGAGCAAAAATTCTCATAGTTTTTCTAAAAAATGCCTTCATGAGCGCGTTATCGCGATCGTCTAGATAACATCAATCAAATTATCAGCGTTAAAAAATTTAAGTTTACATTCCAAAAATTTCAAATATTATGATCACCGATCAGAAATATCGCCATGAATCTGTTATTGATTGAAGAAAAAACAATTAGTTCTTATCAATAATAGGCAACAAAAGAATATTTAATGTTTGCCATATACTGCAAGGAAAATACAAGTACTATCCAAATGACGAAAGGAGAATATCGTATTCCCTCATATTCCTATAGGTCTATAATGAAAAGAAACAAATTTTTTCACCATGCGCATCAGCCTAAACTTTTCATAAAAAACTGAGTTCAATAATAATATGATTAGAAAATTCGCCTCACTTTGATATTTATTATTTATTTGATTACATCACACACCTTGCCGCTTTCTCATCTTCGTCGTCAGTTTTTGTTCGTTTTTCAGCCGGTGGAGTAACATCATCACACGATTCTGAAGGATTCATTATCACCGACGCTTGAGAAGCAGTTGATGTAGAGGGCACCAATGAGAAAGGAAATGCGCCTAAAGATGTTACGTTCAAAATTTTCCACCAATCACCCGAACAGATGTCATCAACAGTACGCATTTATAGGGTGCCTAAGTGTGAACACTTTGTATTGTGGCGATTCAGCCAATGAAGTTTAGTTTAATTCATCCAAAGTGCACAAAAGATAAATCAAAATTCTCTGGGCGATAGCGACGTGCAGCGACGTTGTTCTACCACGGCTACCACGCTGTGCACGTCATTTCTATTCCTCATGTTCACCTTGATGATATGCTCACTACCAGAAGAATAACGCGCAAATTTATCATACTAACATGGAAGAATATTTAATTAATACAATCAAATGTGATTAGGTCACCGAGCAAATATCGATTGGCCATCAGTCATTCATTAATTAGTCATCACGGAATCAGGATATAACATGGAAAATTTTAATCAGTGTTACCTCCTAGACGCATATTAACGGGATGCTGAGGGCTGCTTGGCATGTTGTTCAGCGGCGAGCCATCAATGAAAGACTGTTTCTTTTGTGGCCGAAGCTGAAATCGAGATTGATTTCATCCAATAAATATCTATCTATGATATGAATGAAAACAACATTCAGTACTTCTACACACTTTTACTTATCTGCAGTCCATATGCCATTAAAATCGAGTGTCAAATCTGAATAACTTCTCACGTTAACCATTTATCAATGAAACGTCAGAGTTTTATGCCTCTTTATTAAAAATGAAACATCAAGGGAATTGAAATCATTGAAATGGGAATCAGTGAAATAACAGCGGTACTACACGAACGTACAACAGTCTTCGCTTTTCTGCTTCCAAACAAACAGTGATGCTTCATAAAGCAATGAGTCTTGTTAAACTCATAAAATACTTGAGACTTTTTTCGAGTGACTTATTCCTTAATCTCAGGAGCAATATTTTCAAAAAATCTTATTATATATGTTGATTTTAAGATGAATAAATTAGTAAAATTGTATATCGACGAAATTTGATAAAATACAAAGTGAGAATTAAATATTTCATTGAATTTAAAAATTGTAAAAGATATGAGATGTTAGGGAAAAAAATGATAAAGAAAGATTATCGCGGAAGAATGTTAGAGAAAAGAAAACAATCGTTTATAAAATTCTTGATAGAATGTTTCAATTACAGCTAGCTTCCAATAATTATCTGTTAACATTCCAAACTTATTATCACTGTAGAGATTTCGTTTTTTTTCTCTCCCTCCTCCTCCTCAGTAAGAGGTCTTGATGAATGTGATTTCGAAAGTCTTCCATCATATCCACACGTTTAGCCGTCTGATTTGCAAACACTGGTTCGTTGTTTTTTTCACTTCAAGGTAATTTCGAAATAATTAAAAGTGACCGTTTGATCATTTTTGATGATTCAGCAGTTTTTTTCACTCAGGTATGTTCTAGTTCTGGTTTTGCAGCTCTTGCATTAGCAAAATCAGAACTCTGCAATGAATTTGAACTATGAAACATCCGAAATGATTTCTATTTCAAATTCTCGTGAAATCAATGAACGAAGGAAAAAAAACGATCATACGCGGTGCTGCTTTTCAGAGATGCTTTTCATTTTGAAATGTTGTTTACTGATAGTGAATTAGAGGAATTTTTTCTCGACTTGAATTCTAAATAGATTTATGTAAAGTTCGGACAGATGGAGAATGTTGAAATCACTTATCAATTGCTGTGTTCGATGAAAATAATCAATACGTTAACTTTGAACTAACTGATCATTAAAAATGCATTTTTGCTACATTTTTTTTTTCATCATCAACATTTAATGTTTCTAATTTAACGTAATCAACAAAATTCTTTTTATATTTTATGTATGCAATATTAATTAAGACCATTAAAGTTGGTGTCAAATGATGTATATTTTTTTTACTCTAGAGAAAAAACAGTGGAAAAAAATTGTCATTAATTTAAGAGAAATAACATCTCTGAATGGGTTGAAAGCACGAAACTGCTTAACTAAGGAAATGAGGATGAAGAAAAAGCTCGATGGCCGAGTTATGAGAAGTGGAACGATTCCGGCTAACTGTGCCGTTATTACTCAGCTCATCAATAGAGTTTTACAATTTGCGTGGTATTAAAAATAATCGAACAATATCACATTCCGAGAAACATATGGTCGGTCGCTCAAGAAAAATTTCGACACAAATCGTCGCATAAAACGTTGCGATTCTCCTTCTGCAACATTTACAAAAAAAAAGATAAAGCACAATGATTAAATACGAGCGCTTAAAATACATTGCTTACACCTTTCATTGACGAAAAAAAGCGAACACTACGATCACATCTGACCTATTACGTCATGACAGATCGATTTAGCGCGAAAAGCACCACCGCTTACCCACAGGGGTTAGGATTTCTTCAGCAATATTACCAATGATTTACACTATAATTATATGAAAACTAATAAATAAATCTTTGAAACTGAACTGATCCTTCAGCATACCTCAATTAAGTTGCCAAAGAAAAACCCGTTAGAATAAACCCAGAGAAGGCTCATTTCTAACAACAGCACATATTCCATTGATGAAAATACACCCAACATTGAGATTTAGAAAGAAAAAACAGAAAAAAAAAGTGAAGAAGGAAACAATTAATTGAAAGTGCAACATGAGATTTGTAAATATGAAAACTACGAAAAAGTGAAGAGTGGAATAAAATTGAAAACAAAATGTGAGGTTGTGTATGTTTTAAGTCTACTCTGTAAACAACAATAAGTTACGAAATTACACCAAAATGCTCCAATCAAAAAACTACTCATCACGCTGTGCTTTTCATACGGTTGTAATCATTAGTGATTGTAATTGTCTGGTTGACAGACTGACTCGATAACACTTTCTAATAAACAAATATTTCAGTCTTCGTTAAAAGCGAAAACAAAACAATTGTTAAAACTCACTATCAAACTTCAGCCTAGCTGAATACTCTAAATTGAGGAAATAGTTATAATTTGTTTCTTATTGAAATGTTTTGCACCTTAAACAACTATCAATATGTTTCACAAGTCGATCAGTTGTTTACGAAATTCTTGTGAAATCAAATTGATTGAGTGAGTACGACTGAGTTATAATTAACACATGACACATCCAGAAAAAAAAACATACTGAATCTGCGTATAATTGTAATTTTGAATAGAAAACAAACGTCGTTACTATACTACTGAAGAGTTCTTCTATAATTAGACCGAATGATCAGATCGTTATCAGATTACAATTGAGCTTTTCATTTAAATTTATCAAATTCATTAAATCTATTGACTAAGCCAATCACTATATTCGTAGCGATTCTACTGTAACTAATCTTAAATGATATAAATAGCTAATGATACATTGAGGTACATGAAATACAATGCACTTCAGTGGTCAATAGAAAGATTATCGATTGCAAAAGCGTTTTCACTATGGCATGATCGATCACAGTTCTATCAAATTATCAACGAAAAAACAGAGTTGATAATTTTTATTTTTTGTTATAAAAATCTCCACTTAATCGGTATAAATTATCCTTACTATTCCTGCACTTTGCGCACTATTTGCACAACGTGAATGTAATATGTCAGTAGATTTTTTTTATTCTAAAACATCATACAACATCGCCAGTTTAAACATTTCGTCGAAACACACACACACACACACATTTCACCTACACTATTTAATGAGAATATGTGGAGGGTATTCGTTTTAAAATTCCTCAATGAAAAAACAAGGAGCACAGTTTGAAGTTTTTCGTTTCGGCATAAAAAAAGGATAGATGTTATTCGTTAACCCTCTGTAGATGATCATTGTGCAGTTAAATTTCTTCAACAACAGACCAAAAAAAACACACACACACACACAATTAATTTACGATGAACGATGATTCCAAAAGCGACGAAGAATACTCGTTTTTGATAAAATACGATATGAAGTTATGATTGATTAAATTCATCATAGACAGTCATAACTATTCGGTGATGATGAAATTCTATCATTATTGGAATGATTCTCAACAACATCTATTATTAGTTGTTAATCCAATCGATAAGAACGATCGAATATCATTCTACTCATTCAAATTATTCAGCTACATCTTTTACGCACCTTATTCGGACTGTTCGCCAAAAACGATGCTGGATTCTGTGATAAAGCGGCTGCTAATGCACCCACATTGCTGCCAATATTTCCACCAAACAATTGTAAACTTTGCATTGCTTGCATCTGTTCCAAAAGCGTATTCATATTTGATGACAAACTGCAATAAGAAGAAAATTTTCGATTCTAGAAAAAAAAAACACAAAATTCTTCTTGCAATAATTATTACCCTTGCTGTTGAAGTTGTGGAGGCAAAAGTCCACTAAACCAGTTTGGTAACCCTGACGAGTTGTCGGATTGCGGTGTAGGTGTCGAAGCCTAAAGGAAAAGCGTTTCTTGTCTCAGTTGTCTTTAATCACAATTTCTTTCACATTTTCTTTACAACGAAACGCTATTTAACACATTCAGCTTATAGAAACACTATATGGAAACTCAAACTGCTTAATATATAGCTTGTCGTGTACCTTAGGTGACGGTTCCGGTCCTGCATCCTGACTTCCGCCAGTTATTGATGCGGATCCAGAGGATGGCACACTAGATGGCGATGGGCTCCCACCACCCATACCCATTTGGGAAAGATAAAGACTGCGTAACGCGTTATTACCAGTCAGGGTAGACTGAAAGAAGAAATGTTTTTCAAACGATGAAACTTAATGACTTCATTGCCCCGTCTATTTCACAATCATTTCCATGTAGTGAAATTCACTTTGCTCGAATAGCAATTCATTATTTCTTCAAAAAATTATGGTAGATTTTACACTATAGAAAATCAGGAGGTGTAGAAATATCTAAATTCACAGAAGCACTAGAATGCAGTTGTTCAAATAGTCTTAGGAAAAAATGATTGAGATTAGTTTTAGTATACGAGCAGAAGACGCACCGCAGAAAGTTTCATGTTGATGTAAATATTTCAAAAAACATATAAGCACAGCATGTTGTGGAAAATACAATAGCATTGTTCTTCTAATGTTCATACTCGTCATAATTACTAACTTGATCAAGACCCATCATCAACTGTTGTATATCCACAGATGGCGCAGTGTCTGCGCCACGTCCAAGGGCTGAAAGATCAACACCCGACTGCGACGAAAGCATCTGGCTACAGTATCCGTGTTTAGCAGCACGATGTGTGGCCAGATAGTATTTATTACAGAATTCCTTCTGAAAAATTGAATATATTTCTAAAACAAACAGCATACAGGCATTTGATGAAGCGCTCATGTCATATAATTTCTTCAAAGTTCAAGAAAAAAAAACAGAAAAAAGTTAAATAAGTAACGAATAGGCATTTAGGAATTACAATAACTAAGTTCAGATTAGGTAATAGTAGTAGCGGAAGCATCAGGTGTTTGAGGAAGTTGAATTACGATAAATCGAGATAAAAAACGGAAACGTATGCCACAAAATAAATAAGTATTTTCATAAACGACATGTTTATACAAAACTATGAAAATAATTCAAAAAAAATGAAATAAACTAGGCATTCAGGTGGACGATATTCAGAATCCAGTGAAGCATTTACAGATATCTGTGATTTTGTGAGCACATAGAATAAAACGGAACGAATGTTGCTCAACGTAAGGTGCACGATGAGCGTAAGATCCATTCTGGATAACGCCATCGAGGAACCATGAAATAAAAAATCTAACCACATTTACTTTGCCGTCTTTTTGTGTAGTTAAGCAGAATGTTACAATGAGGAGCCAACGAGAAGTAGAGAGTTAGAATGATAAAGATACCTCATTTTTTTCCGCTTGAGAAATAACAAACATCAAAACGGATTTGAGTTTCGAATAGAACATATGTCGTGTATGCCAGGCCGATTATCTTATAGAATCATGCATCATTCACTATAGCACACTTAACGCTATAGAAAAACACTAATGCGATCACAAATAAACACTGACAAATAATTATAATAAACAAGCGTTTTACTGAAATTCCATATAACAACTATCAATGAGAAAAAACGATATATTGACTTCAAAAGAAATTTGTTTCAGGAGGAGGAGGAGGAGGAGGAGGAGGAAAAAATTTACAAATGTTTCGACGACTCAGTTTAATGAACATTTCGCATGAAAAATTCTAAACTTATGTATATATAATGAAATAGTGGTAATAGTAGTCAGTGAATGACACCTTACATAAGCAAATATCCCCAGAAGAAGTCCATTTCTAGCTAACACATGTAGCTGTTCAACTTGCAAGAGCATTTGTATTCGCAAAAAAATTCAATTATTATACTATCAAGAGGTGTAGTATTATTCAATCATGACACACAGTTAAAACTTTGAGTTTAATCTGTTACGATTATTAACCTCAACATATTGTTGAGGTTACAAGTTAACGAAACATCCATCTAGCAAACAACAACACCGAGCAATCACTACTACACCATCAAACGATAATCAGTATCATTATTGAATTACGCCTTTGAAATGACAATAAATGACCAATAAACTATGTGACGGAAAAAGTCGTAGATTCATACAGCGGTTTTCCTCCTACGAAGAGTAACGATTATCCATAAAACATCAAATCACATAGTGATCAACCAGACAGAATTTTCGCTCCAAACAGCAAATCTTTGAACTTTCAGACTCAAATAGGTTGGCCTTTAATATTTCATTCTAAAAACAAATCAGACCAATGACGGTTGACAAATTCATGAAAACTCTCGAAATTACTGAAAAGTAATGAAATGATTTTCGACAGTTAAATGATTCAGTTGTGTAGCTAAAGATTCGAAGTAAACAATCGGAAAAAGTAAAATCATCAACGTAAGTTCTCAACGAACACAGCTTATACTCGAAGACAACAAGTGAATTGTATCTGTTGAGTGAGAAAAAAAAGTTGTGAAACTTTGTCACTTTCTATGTTCAGGTAAGCACCATGCATTCTAGTCGTAAAACTCGTCCAGAACTCATCAAACTCTTTGATCTTCTTCAATTTAAAATTCACTTCATTCTAGTAGTGGTAGATCAACATTCACAAAAAAGTTCCATTTTCAAAACGTTAGATTTTTCAATTTTACTACACTATTTATTGTTTATTGTTAAATTTATTTATTGTTCACTAATTATTGTTAATATA
>KN716270.1:218087-233620 GCA_000816705.1 Dictyocaulus viviparus | reverse complement strand
AAAATCGTAATCATATCGTTAACTAGATCATTGCATGTTTCGAAATTGTGTGAAGGATAAATTACTCATAAAAATCATAAATTTTAAATTAAATTAAATTTAATTTAATCATAAAAACAAATTGACTAATGAAGAATGAGAACGAGTAATCGCTAGCAAAACTGGTTGTTTATAGCTTTAATAAAAATGCGGGTCATCATTTAACAGAGATTTTCGGATTGCGTACTAGTAGAACTGAGGTAGCAGAAGCCGACAACTTGGTCGAAGTGAATGGAGAATGAAGCGGCAAAAAAAGAAAAAAACAAGATTTCAGTTGTTTTAATACTTACGAGAATACGTAAACTGGAAAGGAAAAAGATGGATAGCTACAATTACTACCATGGCTTGATGGGATTAAACCTCTAGCTCATATCTACTTCAAATTAACTGAAATTTTCGTGGTTGCATATTCAATGGAAAAACTGTCACCTCTAAATGGAGGACAGAACAATCAGTATGTATATAACATTAGTGAGTCAATTGATTACTTAAAGTACAAGTTGTTTATAATTAAACTGATAAAATAATTGTACTGTAGTATGTTTGAATAGCAAAAAAGCTGTTATTGAGTATAACGAGTAATTCATCGCGTTGTTAAATAGATAAAAAAGTAAATTAGAAAGCATTTCATAATAAGTACTTATATTCGCTAAAATTTAATTACGTTGAAAATTGAAAAGTATAGATAAAAAATTTTTCAACGAAAACAGAAGAAATGTTGCGATGAGAAAAAGGTGGAAAACGATGGCAAAGAAATAAATATTGGAAAGAAAAAAAACGTAAGAGATTAAACGCAATTCGACCGACTACAAACACTTTTCATCTGATGAACCTCAAATGAAAATGGACCTCAAAATTCTGCTGCATCCACCTATTAATTAACACCACCGCGTTCATGTGAGAATAAATCTTACTACTGACTAACGTATTCCTTACTGAAAATTTTCTAGGAAAAATAATAAGGCATAACCAGCTTACAAGAATAGCATAAATTTGATCATTAAAAAACCTTGCAGTTTCTAATAATATTGATCGATATGGTAATATGATAATATTGATTTGCATAATTTCGTGGACCAATCAATAAGCTTGATATGTCTGATTTCAACTTATAAACTGACTTATTCTTGAGATCAGAAGAAAATTTGCAAGAAAGTACTGCAAACAATCAATAAAGATGCAATTTTTCAAAAGATTCCGATACCCAGGATTTGAATTTTAGGTTTGAAAAAATTCACTCAAGAGACTGGAGAAAGAAATTCAGTGGAAAAGTGATCATTTTTCCAATATATTGACTATAATGCCAATCGATCGATACCTATGTAGTTAACAGACAACCAAGAACCAAAATTAGTAAATTTTCCAGTATTCACTTCATGTTGTAGTGAAATTTCATCATTTGGTAATTATGGAAATATTGTTGCAGTTGGATTTCATGGGTTGAATATGAGAGAAATGAAAACTTAATGAAGGACGAAACAAATGAACGGAATTACTCGTCCACCTCAAAATCGAATATCATGTGAAAATTGTAAGAACAACTAGAAATAGAGAAAAAACAAAATGAATACGTTTTCAAAGACTACGTGTGGAAAGCCGAACGTTCAATACAAATCCCATACGAACTAACTCTCGAAACGAACTCGCTGAGGAGTTCGCAACGAGGCTACACTTGAAATAATTGAAAATCCATGCGATTAATTACATCCTAACTTCGAAATGAATATCACTGTAATCTTTCAATCCAGTAAAAATAATTACCAAGAAAAAAAAATCTCAATATTATGAAAATTTTTCAACAACAAATGATCGTTAATTAATTAATGTTTATTATATAAAATTATAAAATAATGGGATTATAAAAATAGAAAATAATTTTCGTATTAAAAAATTCTATTCATTCAACATAATAATTTTATATAATCGTACAATTTCTACCTCACATTTCACTAGATTGATTCAAACGTAAAACTCTGTTCAGTAATTTTCACTATTGGAATTTCATCGTCAGTAAAACAATCAAAAACAAACAGAATCTTCGAAATATTTGGTGTGTAAACAGTTAATGTCAAGCTATTTATCAGTTTAGAAAGTTTTTGAAGGGAAAAAAAAACAACTCTGAAAAAGGTGTAAACAATGCACAACATGTGTTTGTTGTAGTAGCAGCTATATCGGGAGCTACAACTCTGAGCATAATGACGTTGCAGAGGAAAAAAGAAGGAAAACAAGAAAGAGAAGTTCGGTTTTTATGCTAAAACATCTGTTCAGAGAAATTTTATGAAATGGTTGTAATTAATGTTGACAGTCCATATTTGTGGAAAATTGAGTTCAAAGGGAACTCACAGGTCTGCATTACCATCCTTTCAAGCAAGTAATCAGTCAGTCGGTGTGCTTAGACGCTTCTCGTGAACTGTTTCTACAATTATTTCGTATGATTTGCTTTCAAATCGATCGCCGTTGTTTGATATTGGCCCTTATTTCATTTAATGGTCAGAAAAAAATACGGACGAAAATAATAAGGTTATTCTTGCTCAAACAAATGTATGATTTTTCGACCTGAAAATTAAATACGGAAAATTTCTAGGTATTGAACAAGAATTGAAATGAGAATAGCAAATATTGCGGCATGACGAGGGAGTATACGAAACGGGGTGGTGATAGGAGGATGTTCGCAGAACGGAGAGAGGAAATAGTCCCAGACCGGAACAAAACATACAAAAATAAAATAAACTTTCGTAATACTGCACGCGGTGGATGTCGTCGATGTCGTTCGGACACTACGGCAAAGTAGGACGGCTTCCGGATCCGTCTTGAATCTACGGAAACAAAAATCACTTGGCTTGAAAGATACTTAACGTGTATCAACACGACAACATACATACATCACGTTCTATCACACAATAACTATTGTTATTGAAAATAATTCACTTAGGTGTATAGAGAGGGAGAGGGAGAGAGAAAAAAGTGAAAAAGTTCTCGAATAAAAAAAGTCCATTTAAAAAAAAGGCGTAAATGGAATGAAATGTGATAACTCAATAAAATATATGGTATTTTAACATTTATGCTGAATAACTAACAACTGTGGAGAGGCGTATAAACTCAAAAAGATTCAAAATAATTAGAACATTTGTTTGAATAACAGCAATGTTTTATTTTCTGTTTACATATGTAACATTATAAATTATAATTTAGTGCTAAATTAATTATTAAAATTATTTCTTCTCAATTATGAAGTGTTTAATTATTACAGTGGAGAGATTTAGGCATTTAAAAACAAACGATTCTCATAACAACCAGTGTTTCAAAAATTTGTATAGTTTATTCCCTCATTCGTTCCTCCTTTTCCGTAAATATGTAGAGTTTGCGTTGTTTTTGTTTATTTAGATTTTTTTCAACAAAAGTGTACGGTATCGATAAATATTCGTACGCTTGAAATTGAACATGATAATAATCGTTAGGAGTAATAAAAGAAAATTATCAACAAGCAAGTCGTTCAATATCAACGGCATCCATTCAAACAGCAAAAACTAAGCCTAATTAATAGTGAAAAGCTTGATGAGATTGTTTTGAAGAGTTTGATGAGGACAATTTGAACTGCCTCTGAGTTGAATCATCACGTCGTCAGAACGACTCCAAAGAAAAGACAAGTTTTGCACGAAAACCTGATTTTTATTCTTGAATTTTCAACATTTTTTAGAATGTTTTTCATCTGACGTAATTCTAACAGTAAAAATGAAATACGTTCGTAGTGAACAATGCTAATCTATTGAAAAAAAGGAAAAGAATAATAATCAATTTCATTGATTTTCTTGACCAATCACATTTCTCGCTGCTTACAATTCGTATTTTTGAACAAAATTTTAGAAAACGAAATATTTTTTTTTAATATTTGACAACTGTTAAACGATCTACGAGGCTTATTAATGTCTAATGAAATTTCAATAGCACATTTGTAGAGAACATCTGAAATTATTCCTTGAGAATTCAATTAATAGAATTGGCATTGAGTTAAAAGAATCGAAAGTTGTAACACGAATCAATAAAACGATGGCAAATAACAAATATGTTCATGAATTTCGTGAATGTGATCGTCTGACGAAAGAATCGCTTACAGAATACTCAACAGTGCAGTAGTGAGGTGAGAACGATGAAGTTATCTCATCCACTAACCTCTATTACTCAACTTATGGCAAACGTCAATGCCATCAATCAAATCGAGAAAAACAAATGTCAATAATATCTAAAATCAATGCCTCAGATAATAAATAGACATATGGTCAAGACCATTTTTGTTGCTAAGGGCCTAGAAAACTGATTAGATAATATCCGAACTGATAATGTTAACGTAGAAGCACATTTTTTCTTAGAAAAAAAAACACGTATTTTAGAAAAATTGCACATAAACAAAATCAATGACCGATTACTGTTGTTCATTATTATTATTGTAGGATCGAACAATATGAAAGCACGAGGAGAAACTTACAAGAGTTTTATCTGACGGAGGAAATGAGGGTGGTGGTGGTGGATAGAAAGAAAACTCTCTATTTTATGTTATATTAAATGATATTGTGACAATAATAGGAAGATACGTTTAATACGTTGACACAGAATGAAAAACTTATTTACTCGTTTAATTTGTAAACAGTTGTGAAAAAGCTGAAAAATTGAACAGAATTAGCGTTTCTAAAGGAAAGATTCTCTTCTGTTAATATCGAAAATAAACACTACGAAGAAAATTGAAGAAAAACAATTGCTATCGAGAATTTTTTTTTGGCGAGAAGGCGATGAATGGATTTACTAAACCGCGATGGTGATTGGTTTTGATCGCTGAGTGGTCAACTTCGTATTTCCACTCAAATCAATTGAATTTATCGTAGATCACACGTCAATCATTAAAATGTTTTTTATTTTGTAATATGAAGAAAGGATTTTTTTCTGTTTATAAAATTCAAATCAGCTTACCATCAAATGAAGCTGACGTGTCGTTTGCATACTGAGATGAGAAACGTTCTATTGAAATTATTTCAGCGCATAATCAATGTGTATCGAGTTTAAATCGTATCGAAAAATCATCACATCATATCGTCGTCGTCGTCGTGGCGTTTTAACGAACTTATTCCATTTTTTTTTCGGCGAATCGTTGACTCCTCCTGCTTACATTCCCATTAAACTCACCTCGAAGAAAATTTCGATTTTTTATTTCGTCTTTTCTTCAAGAACGAATCACAATCGTTAGACGTATTGACGGTACATCGACCGAACATTTCATACATGAATGTGATATACGGAAAACTTTTGCATCGGAGCAGTTGGGGAGATTTCTGTCAGTGCCGTAGCGTTGTGGTTCGATTGCTCTCACATTTTCGTACGTGCATCCAAATTTCTCGTCAGTTATAAAAAACACAATGCTTTTCAAGATAACCTTCTTATTTTAGGCCAGCTATTCCACTTTGTTATTGTTTAAAATCATTAATAATCGCTAAGATTTGTAAATAAAATACGAATAGGCAGTGTGTATCACGAAATCAACTGAATCTTCAATATCGTTTTCTTCCATGGATGCATAGGTGAAATTTTCTACATAGCATAAATTTGGTCCTTTTTTCTATCTAGTTATTTTCCTCCACGATATTTCTACTCCTACCAAACGTATAATAATAATTAATTGATTATAGAGGTTCATTCATTATTAGTAGAAAAAATATATGTAGTTGAAATCACAATCACACCAGCTCTTCGATTCCTGCTGTCATCCGCGATTACAACGAAGCAACACAAAGTGATTTTTTCTTTCTCCCGCATAAGTTATCTTTCCATCAGTTGTTTATCATCGTATAAATGGTTGAGTGCGTACTAATAGTTGAAAAATAGAGAACGATGAAGCGAACGAAGAGAACCTGCCTAAAAACCGGTAACGATATGGCCAAAAATGTTGGCGATTCAGTCATAGGAAAACATTTCATGTCATATCGAGGATGAATACGAGAGAATATCATATTTTGAACATTGTCAATACTAGTTTTGCGATTTGACCGCTGAAATTTGAGGAAAATGCTAAAAGGGAAGCACCCTAATAATACGGATTTGACGCGGAAATATCTGAACGTGCTAGATTTGTGTTTTTCGTTTGAAAGCTTCATAATGAAGCTAGCTGGTAATTGTTCAAACTTGATGACTGACCTTAAGAAAAAGTAAGACAGTACGTATAAACGTACGTATTTTTCATATATGAAACTAATTGAAGTTCTACAAAAATTTCCCATAGAGAGAGAGAGCGATTCACGATTGTGATGAAATTTCATATGATTCTTTCCACTGTGAGACGACGAACGGAAACCTGACAATTCAAATTAGATTCTATAAAAATTCAATCAAATTCTATTCATAATTTGTTATATAGTGGTTTTTCAAGAGCACATACAAAAAGTGTGGAACGAAATGAAATATAGAAAAAGATCTCTCAAGCAAATAACTATTTATGATTTTAATTAGGAGAAAGTAAAAAAAGAGAGTCGCTTGTAGTTTATTTATTATATATTGTTTTCATAGCGATGTTGTGTAAACACTTTTTGTATGGAATAAGAAGAAAACAACTATAGTTGATTTTAATGTGAAATTGAAAAAAAATCGACCTAAGATACGCGCAGTTTTTATGAAGCGATTCAGAAACTTGATCGGTTTGAACTATGGCGAAGCGAAGATGCGGTGGAAAGCGCTGTCGTCGTTCTCGTCGCGTAGATCAGCAGCAGTCGATTTGTGAATATCCGGTAGTTGGTGCGACTGATTTCCGGATTTGGATTAAAATCGTCCGTCATTACGAAATCATAGAAGTGAAAAGATTCAAAGAACATTTGATAAATCATTTCAAGCGTTTTTCGTCGTCTATTCGAGTTAATGAGATGTTTGTTGTTGATCAAATGTAACACCCCGTTGCTTGAAATCTGATCATCAGCTCATCTACAGAAATTGCAAACACTTTCGTTGTAAGCAATCGTTCAGTAGAAAAGTGGAAAAAAAAGCCTAACTACTGTGAATTGGAAATATATCAATGAATAAGTATCTTGCAAAGAATAGAAGAAAAACTAAATTTCCTAGCAAAAACATCTATATAAATTGGTTCTGTAACAAATTTCCGTTTATAATAGTTTATAAAACATCCAGAAGACGATGGAAACATTTTAGATGTTGACGGATGGATTAATTCATTAAGCTTAGGTCAAAATCTGTTGTTAAAGTACAAACGGTTTGTTGCACATTCAATCAGCTATTGAAGAGGAGATGTGAGTTCGTTTATTCTTTGATGTTCACCGCTACTTCACCTGTTCAATTTCCATCGTCTTCTATGACGATACTTCTGCTACAAAGCGACTAACATCAATAGAACGAGACAAAAAAAACGAACCGTTGTGTTAGAGATGCCGACAGAGCTTTTTAAGCTTCGGCAAGGAAAAAAATCAAATAGAAACGTAAAAAAGAGCAACCGTTAACGTTGGCACGTTTTTGAGCTCAACCAATACAAATGTTATTTTATTTCGTGATGATAGAAAAAAAAAACTAACAGCAAGAAAAAAAAATTGGAAAAAAAAAGTAACTATATAAAATTTTATATCGGAAAGTGGAGAAGACGATAAAAATTAGCCGTAATTCTCTCATTTCATATAGGAAATTGCAAAGACGATTGACGAAAAATTGCCAAGTATTACAACGAAGAAAATGAATGCAGCGCCACAACGGATAACAAGCGAACAACTGGCATGAAACGATTGCCTGCAAATTCCACAAAAACGATAATTTTTTTTTGTATCGTCGTGTTTTTTTCTTCTTCTTCTTCTTCGATTGCTGGCTGATGCTTTTTCCTCGAAATGAAACAATACTGATTTGTGATTACGGTAATGTTTTATTGTAATTCAATTCATCGCTAGCTAGAAGAATTTCATTTGAGTAAGAGGACAAAAAAAAGAAAAGTCCTCAACGAAAAGCGCACATTCATAATGAACAAAGGTTGTTGTTCATTGTAAAATAAAACAATATAATAAGAATTTAGTTTAAAATAATTTAATACGGCATATGAATTGCTATCATATAAAGTTACTTATAGATTTTTCTTTACATCACTTAGTGAATTACAAAATTTCTCATTAACTGATCAAAAATTCAATTCATTTGCAAACTGAATCACTTTGATGACGACGTATGCTATAGGTTTTCTTTTTCTTCATCTTCCTCTTAGAAAATTTCCATTACATTAATTTCTCATTCAGTTTTTTTTTTGCTTAGCGCTATGTATCTATAAGATGATTTTCTTCAAGATGAATTTCAGTTTGCCATTTGTTGTTTATTTTTTTTCTCGCAGTAATTTTTATCCTCGTTTTTACATCGGTGTTATGGCTCTATCGTTTATTTCTCTCTAACTATTTTTTTCTGAATCATTCGTTTCTCGAGTGTCCTCCTTTCCTTCATTACCGTCATTTTTGTTCCTGTATAATCTACACATAATGGGGCATTGAATTACACGTATGTACTCATCAGAAATTCCTCATGTGCAAGGCAATTCCCTCATTTCCAATCTTTTTCATTATTGTATTTTTTCATAGTAAAAATTTCCATCGATGTATCGTCTAAGTCCATATGCTTATTTAATTTAAATGAATTCATTGAGGTAGTCGAACAAGCGCACCCTCATTAATGTAGACCTCATACACATTATTCCAATTTTAATTATTATACTAATTTAAGCTTATCGATCTGTTTTTTCGTAAAATCTTCAATCTAATACCAAGCGGTTAGCGTACTGAGTGAATCCATATTCAACCCCTATGCTTCATCAAATTATTTATCAACTCAAATTTCTGAATGGCATATAGAGGAAGTCCTCATAATAGTACACAAACAAGAAAACGAAAAAAAACAACCAACAGCAATAATTGAATTGCTTCGAATTATAATTAGAAGAATTTTTGAAAAACAAACATAATTGAGAACATATCTATTTACTAAACGAGTAGTACTTTAAGGGAAAAGATATGTAGGAGTTCCCCTGAAGTAGCCAGTAATTGATTGATTGTAGCTAGTGGTATGTAGAAGCAATTAGCCAAGCCTGGTTTCTCTCTTAGAGGCTTTCTTTCCAGCTTTTCGATTTATCCCTCTCATTTATTTCGCACTAAAAAATGTCTTGCTTCTAATGCCGGACGCGACGCAACATATGGTGGCTGACCCACACTATCCTTCATATTTTATTAGGAAACAATACACTGTTTTCCTTAAGAAAAAAACCCACGAAAAATTCAACAAAGTTTTTGTTCAGGCTATGATTTATTTCAATAAGTAGTTTAAGTTCGATTTATCAATGGATCAGTGTCATTCACTGCTTCTACTTTAAGCTCGTAGACCTGTAAAAACCAAGCTAAAAAATTGACGAAGTGAATTGATTGAAAAATTTTGAATCAGACATGTTATTGCTTTAGTTCAAATCTAACAACTGTATTCACAAAGAGCGCCTTATTATTTTGATCCGAAATTGGGATTTAGTGATAATGTCATATCACTTTTCATATTTCAAACGAATCTTAGAGAAAAATATTTTGTATGAATATGAGAGGGAAATTTCTTGATTTTACCTCAAGATGTAAGTAAACAACTTGATTATCTTCGTTCTAAATTGAATAAAACGAAATGATAGAATGTGAGAGTATTTCGAAGGGATCACTTCTGATCGTTTAACGCGTAACGTCGTGATCGGTTCGATTTCTAATATCACTATCGTACGTTTATACTAAATTAATTGATCCAATTTACAACTGTATACGTTGACAACACAGCATTCAACCTAAACAAAGGGTCAATATCGCTGTAAAAATCAGTTGCCGTCTCAAAAATGTCCCATCAGGTGTCTGCATTTTACTTGTAAATGGATGAAATTTTATTAGTTAATTAAATTCAATTTCTAAACAGTAGGAAGAAAATTATACCAAGTACGCATCAAGTTGTTCAAACCGTCCGAAAAATACGAATTATCCAGATTTTTCTAGCAGCTTCCATCTGGTTATGCTTATTCAAAGAAATCAGAGGACAGTGGATTGTAAAAATGATTGTATTGGATAAAAATCTGGGGAAAAAAAAGGAGCTGTTAAGAATTTGGAGACGACTCTGGAAATGTTACGGATTGAAGAAAGCAGTTGACTTTTATTTCTGAGGAGTTTGGTAATAATTCATTTTATATTTATGGAACAATTTATTACGAAGCAAATCTCATAGATATGAATGCAAAAAAAGTATCTCTCAACTGTTCATGTTTTTATGAAAAAGTTTAATGTTTTTTTTTCTCAGTGAAAGACTTGAAACAATAGAGGAAAAGAAGCATTTCAAAAATAGCGCCATTTTAGAGACGGAATAAATCTGTCAATCAATTATTATACTGTGCATTTCTGTGTTCATGAGCTATGAGAAAAAAGCATAGTCAAAATTATTTGACAAGCTGTTCACAATAGAAATTGATCGTTAAAAACCGTTTTGTATTGGTTTTCGTTCTTGATAGAACTTTGTTTTCCAACCATTCTATTTCAATTCATATTTCAATTTGAGCAATAATGCTATAGCGGTCCTGCATGGAAACATGAGTAGATCATTTTTTTATGGGCGATTCGATAATGACGTAAACGAATGCTGGATTTTAGAAATACAATGTCGTAGGATAAGTCTTTTACACATCCCCGTTACATGAAATCCGTGCTTCAGTGCTCTAGCGAGGCTCCTAGCGAGGCTAATTTACATAACGAGGTTATGAATACGAGACAGCTGAGACACTCACTCATATATTCTTCCCATCATGACCCTTGTCAGTTCTAATGAAACTCAATGATTTAGAAATAAAGCAAGATATCATCACACATGCATATGATAGAAAACAACTATTTACAAATAATGATCTTATGGATAACGAAACTGTATTGTATAAGGAGAATTTTGTTATAATGTATATTACGCAGAATTCATCATGCGATTGGCATTACTATGAAAGCATAAAACAGCTTATAAGCAAGCTATCTAAGAAGCTTAACCAAAACAATGAGCGAAATTTTAATTTTTAAAACAATTTTTGGAGTACAAGGTCTTTAATGAATTAGAATACTCTTCGGCGCTGTAAGAATTCGAACATCTAAAGCGATTATTTCAAAACTTTGAAAGTGTAAAAGCTGACGTGGTTAAGAATAACGCTTGAAGTAAATAAAAACTCTAAACGAGAATTTAAATGACACCAATGAATTAGTGAAACATAAAAGTTAGAGTAAAATATTGCTTTAAATCGGAAAATCAAACGCTTAATGCAATCAAAGTGCAGAAAAACAATCTAATATGCGAAGACTTTAGTGTATTTAGTAGTATCATTCATGTTTACAATTTAGCAGAATGTATTAGCTCTCATACAACTCAATCTCTTTGATACCTCACGGTGTTACGCTTATTCATTACGAGACGGATAATCGCCTATGGCGATGCAGATGTTATTGATAGCCAATTGTGAAATGCAGAACACTTAACAAGTATTATGAATAAATAACAGAAAGAAAATAAGTCCAAATACTAGTTCAGCGAGTCGGGTTTTGAAGTAAAGTCGAGCACGCCTCTCGCTACCGTAATACCTCTCAATGCGTAAAGTGGGCGTGGCTTCAACCACAAACTGCAGAATTCAAACACAGCGCACGCCATTGGGGGACTGATTGGCCACGCGCATTGGGCCGCCGAGTTTTTTTCATGTCTTACACCGTTTCTTTCTCATTTGAATACAAACAGACATAGAACGAGCTGTATGGAATACGAATACGTGTGGATGTTATGGGAACCACGGAATCACTCAATGATGATAGTGCTTTTCGTTTAAATTGTGGTTGAAGCAAAAGATTTTGCAACTATAATTGCTATTACCGTAATCAAACACGCCGAACTTGAAACTTGATGTGATCATTGAAACGCAAAAAAAAGTAACAACTACGTCTCATAGAAGTAATTTTCAGCTGTGTAATAATTTTGTGCACAACACATGCTTTTTTTCTGATATGAGTAAAAATTCGAAAAAGAATTACTTCTGATTGAAGCACATGTAACTAGCATTGAAGAAATAGTTGAAAATAAGCAAAACATCTCAGAGTGTCTTTACCAGTCATATGCTGTTTTAGCAATCTTCTCTGACATAATATCTATCGCAAAATTTAATTTGAAGTATTTTGGATTGCATTTATATCTAACGCAAACATATTTATCACGCCTATTTACCAGACGAACACATCATCTCTTCTAGTAAATCAAATCCGAATCTGTTCCATTAAGCAATTTATTTCCATTTTCACTAGAAAAAAGTACTGTCTGCCAGTCAACACCAGCGCGTATGTGGTATGTTTTACATTTGAACAAACTCAGGTATTTTTCGGCTAATTGATTTACAACCACCATTTACATAAAAATCATTCCTTTTTACTGTTCATGACTGGACTAGCCATATATATATATATATATATATATATATATTTAATATTACTTTTTCCAATAACCCGCAAGCTTTACTAGCGAAAAGCTTAACTACTTTTGTTGCCGGTTTTTTTAGTTATTGAAACTGGCTGTCTTATAAACAGAGAAGAATTGAGGCAATGATAAAATAAGCATAAAAATACAGACTAGATCAAGGTAAGGGAAAATATGAAGCTGCATGAAAATAATTTCAAAAGAAGATACTAGGAAAAAAGGAAGTAAGTAAAGCACGAACAAAATTTATTCAATTTAGAGTGCTAAAGTATAAGCAAATATTGAATAATCTAGACTGCTATATTGTATTATAGCAGAAATATGAAAAGTTACTATTTGATGGATGGGAACGAAAGTCAAATTTCATTGATAGTAGTCATTCAACTACTGAAAAGTCTTTGATATTCGACAGTACCTTCCTGTAAGTGTACTGCTGAACTCACCTCAATCTTTCTAATGCATGGGAAATTAAGTGATAGCAAAGAGGAACCATAGGATTGTAGACCCGATCGCCTCCACACTTCGTCAAACATTCATATTCAACATTGCTTCTGACAGTGGTTAATTATGAGAATATATCTTATGTCTATTCAAGCGAAAAAGTTGAGAATCTGCCACTCGCATTATATCGGACGAAATATCCGTAAAGCATTGAAGTATTCTGTACCCTAATTACCTAAATTTTGGGCAAACTAGTTAGTGCTCGTTATATCCTTAAGATGCTTGGTTAACAGAAAAACCATACAATGGAAATTTATAAAAATGGATGTTAAGTGGATATTAATAATGAACGAAGAAAAAATATGATAGAAAGTGGGGACAATAATTTAGAGGCAAAATTATTCGAACTTAATAAATAGATGAAATTGAGGGATTATAGAGGGAAGAATATGTGATGGTGGCATTAAGGGAAGGTGTGCAGCTGAAAAGAATTCTGTGGAGTTGTGAAAACCCTCAATATTGAGGATAGTGAAAGGAAGATGAATCATATACATAAAAAATCGAATGTGCATCCATCAGTTAACGAAGAACAACGCTCGGACATTAGGGCACTATGCCAATGTCAGACGCTTGGGCTGCGTCGTTTGCGGGGTCAGCGAAATCAAATAAAAACAGCTAACTCGAAGACTAGAGAACACGGTAGGCGATGGAGCGCGACAGACAGCGAAAGCGAGCGATGAAGGTGAACGGGCGATCTTTCGATAGGCAACTCGTGTACACACACACACACACACAGAGAAACACATATGTATACACACATATATATATACATACACATATAAGTACTATCGTAATGATGTTATATTGTTGAAAGTAATAATGAGCACGTATACACACGTCAGACCACATTCCTATATCAGTTCATGAATAAGGTTTGTAACTTTCATGAATTAAATAATTTATGCTACATGTAAAATAAACGTCGAAAAATAAAATTAATAATCCTACTATCATCATCTAAGTGTAGCTAATTATTGTTTTTTCGCTGCCAACGCACGAAAATGTGCCGTAGGCAAAAAAAAATCCAAAATGGCGGGCGGCACTCTTCACTTTCATGTGTATGGAAAATGCTTAGTTGAACAGTGATAAGTTAATAGGTGTACTTTTTATTTGAAAAACAATCACCTAAATCGAAATTGATCATTGGTAGCTTTAATGGATTCCAATCAGCGTAAGGCTCTGTTCTCATAGTAATATGAGAAAAAAAAACACGTGGAATACTGAGAGAAACGTTATTAACAAATCTTTCTATATACACTATGAATATTTTACGACTCTGTAACGTTATGATCGAGTAATACGGCAAAGCAATCTGATCGAGTGCGTTCCTCGTTAAAAAGAACCGTACGAATCCATAAGGATTATTAACAGCATCGTCGCTACAACGTTTTGGTAAACGTCGATTCGTTGTGATGAGAAATTAATAGGTGTAACAAAGTTGCTTCAGAAAAAAAAAGAAAAAAACTCAGTCTTCTCATGCGATGATAACAATTGAAAACCATAATTGTCATTTCCCGTAGTGATCTCGTAGTTCGATACTATACAAAGAGCTATGGGAATGCAGATAGTTTTTGAATAGACATAATAGAAGATATATAGCTGAATATGTAAATGGGGTAGAATTCAAGTAGCTTTGCATTTAATTGTTTTCTTTTTATTTCACTAGTAATTCAGTTGAGAACGATGTTTCTATGGTTTATGTGTAAGAGAGGCAAGTAGGAGAGGTCACACGTTGTTTTACGTTATCGTTCGACAGGAAATATCTATGAAAAACGATGAGACGCAGTTGAATGAGTGTATACGGTAAGAGAAGAGGGCACAAAGTGAACCAGTTGACCGCTGAGGTCAAAGGTGAACCGACAGAACGACGACGAGTCGAGGTCGCAAAAGTACACAGATGTCTCGGATTCAGGATTAAGTCCTTAAATAAGTCTATACATAACGGATGTGCTGTAATTTTCGGACATTTGCAATAGTTAACTAGATGGTAACTTGAACAGTTATGATATGTCAATGGTTTGCATTGTTTTGAAAAACATTAATAAGAAATACAGAAGAGGAATAATAGGAAGTCCAATGTAAGTTATAAGGTTTCTTAGCGACGCTTTGAGGCCATTGCCTCTCTGTCTGACGTTCAATGTCTAAAAATCCTACTAAATTCAGTACTAATTTCAACTGTGCCGTGAAATAGCGAACCAAGGACTGGAAAATCTATAACGGTAAATTTTCTATAGGTCTGAATGTAATGTGACTAGGCTGCAACCTTGATAAACAATGTTTTATTGAAAAGACAATACAACAACGAAACAGGCTAACGTTTCGGCAAAATCGTCTTCTTCAGAGCCTAAAAAGTCTATGTGAATTGTGTGATCCATTCAATCAAACACTATCGCTAACCCTGGAAAAAAACCCCCAACCCAAAGTCTTAACATCCAGTCAAACCCACATCATCCCTTTGGGGAGTCATCCGTTTATAG
>KN716270.1:202477-217905 GCA_000816705.1 Dictyocaulus viviparus | reverse complement strand
TAAGTCTATAGATAACGGATGTGCTGTAATTTTTGGACATTTGCAATAGGTAACTAGATGGTAACTTGAACAGTTATGATATGTCAATGGTTTGCATTGTTTTTGAAAAACATTAATAAGAAATACGGAAGAGGAATAATGAAGTCCAATGTAAGTTATAAGGTTTCTTAGCGACGCTTTGAGGTCATTGCCTCTCTGTCTGACGTTCAATGTCTAAAAATCCTACTAAATTCAGTACTAATTTCAACTGTGCCGTGAAATAGCGAACCAAGGACTGGAAAATCTATAACGGTAAATTTTCTATAGGTCTGAATGTAATGTGACTAGGCTGCAACCTTGATAAACAATGTTTTATTGAAAAGACAATACAACAACGAAACAGGCTAACGTTTCGGCAAAATCGTCTTCTTCAGAGCCTAAAAAGTCTATGTGAATTGTGTGATCCATTCAATCAAACACTATCGCTAACCCTGGAAAAAAACCCCCAACCCAAAGTCTTAACATCCAGTCAAACCCACATCATCCCTTTGGGGAGTCATCCGTTTATAGAGGTAGCATAAAGACTAATGTCTGGTATTAAGTCAGAACGTCAGCTTTATGTATGGGGCTAAGTCATGCAAATCCACGAGGCACTCGTCTTGTTTGTTTAATATTTTTTGTAATGTTTTTATGCTACTATGTTGGTAAAGGATGCGTATATGCAGAAGTATTTCGATGATTTACAGTTGTTAGAAATCAGAAATTCTGTTTTGTTCCCATTAGCAAAAACTATACGATTTGTAGCCATTTGCAATATGAATACCATAAATAACAAATGGCAAACGTAATGAATAGTTCGAGTGGTTTTTTGTGAAGGGTCATACGATAAGCGCCTCATGCACGTCGAATTCCTCACAATAATTATGACCCTCAAAATTCGTTAGCATACAATCAATCTATTTGATACAGAACGAAAGAATAGATGAGAGCAAAGATGTCAGTAATCAACTCACAAATAGGAACTGGAGGAGGTGATAAGCGTTAAATGTAAAACGAACGAAGCATTGAAAAAAATTTGTGATCACTGAAATGATTCTCACAACAAATAGTAGAGGCGAAATTTCTTTGAAAAAATCATCATGTTTTATATTTAAGTTGAGTTTAAACGAAAGAAGAAAGACAAAAGACAGTTCGATCAAGAGATTTCAAAGCTTTTCCACAATCACTCAATGAAAAGTGAGTTTATCCTTTTATTTTTTAAAGTTACCTCCTTAAATGGTTGTAGTGGTCAAATGAATAATTACGCCTTACTGTTTTCGGTATATGACAATGCTGATAACTTTGCAGTATAAGAAATGTTAACGAAGACTTTTTGTTACCGTTCCGATTTTTTCCTATGCTGCCGTAGTTGCTGATACTAAACAGAATATTCTAACTTTCTGATTGAGTGCTATCTGTTGAGGATAACAATATAAAAAACCAGCTATAGAAATCGAGGTAGTGAGAGATCGTTAAGCAGTAGTAATTGTAATCAGTTATTGTGACACTGCAGTTGTCGTTCCAGTATTACAGTAGCAGAGCACATTTTCGTCTTTTAAAATGACTTCAGAGTACGGAACATAAAGATTTGATGGCCACATTCAACATATACTTTTCTCGAATGCTTAAAACCGTACGAGCCTAGGGCTGCTTAAATCTCGGTCGATCTTCGCCATAAACAACTGTCATGATTTCTCTCGGTAGAACAGAAAGGCGATCTGATTTTGTTCTCTCTTTTGTTTTGTTTTGTTATCGTATAACTGAAAAAAACAATTCGATAGAAAGTTGTGATGACCGTTGTCACATTGAGACGACACCATCAAATCCTTTATAATCAAATGCTGCATACTTTTTATATTATCAAATTTAAATAATTTAATACACTCGATGAAAGAATACGATGATTAATCGACCACAGTTTCCCATGGAAGTCGTAAGGTTTCAACATATGAGGGAAGTTTCTATTAGATTCTGCTGAAAAAAGAAAAAACATCCGCTATTTCAGTAGATACCATTGTTAATCGAATGTTTTGAATAAAAGCAGAGTTATTCAGCGTTCCTCATCTATTGATAGCATATTGAATTTAATAAAATTTTTCTTATATTAACAAACTATATATAATATTTCTTATAGATCATAAAATTAAATTATTGTTGTGATTAATTAAGGGAACGAACTCTTCTACTGAGAAGAGTGTCCCTGGTTATCCGAAACAATCGAATTGTACTTGAGGCCAAAAAAAAAGAAGACGGTGCTTATCGTATGTAAAACAATGGGAATAGGTCGATGACGGGAAGGAGGCGAAAAAAAAAACCACAACAATACCGAGATCTCACTCGTATAATAACTTTTTTGAACTCGAAATTATTCTCAACGGAGAACTCGTACAATCCATATTGATCGAGATCAAAGAAATTGGCTCTATTCTTCTTAAGCATTGATTTCCTACTACGATTAATAGATTATTTTACTATCTTTTCATTAATAGTGAGTATCAGTCATTTTCTAGTATAAAGGAGTGACTGGAAATGTGATGAACTCATTGTTAATGAATTCATTATGATGTTACTAATAAAGTTGATATGAAATCAATTGGATGAATGTTTCACTATCGCTGTTTTTCTGTGGCGTCTTTTTATTTGTATGGTAGAAAGCGACGTATTCGAGAAAAAGACGGATTGACATCGGATGAATTTCCTCCGTATCTGTTTTATGCTGGCCTCAACTCATTTCACTTAAATCTAATGTCCATCTAAGCATAATTTTGAGCTGTTAACTATCATAAAGAGCCTTCTGAACTATAAAAAATAGCAGTACTTTGGTGTCGAAATCCACTTTGTCGACGTCATTGGACACTAATGGTACGAAATACCGTATGTGAAAGAATGGCGAATAATTTGCGGATTGAGTCCTTTGAATTCATTCAATTGGTCCCATCAATGAATCTGAAGAATTTGAGCCCTCCTCTTTTTTACGTCCTTTTGTGTTTTATAAAACTTCAGTGACATCATATCTATCAATCATTGTCATTTAAAAACTATATAAAACTCAGAATCACAAAAAAAACTGAAATGAAAGTGCTGAAGCGTCTTGGATTTTTCCTACATTATTTGATTAGCATTATATATACATATTTACACACGTTTGTACACATATATACACATACATATATATACATAAATACATATATACCTACACACGCATACACACATGCACACATGCATACACACACACAATTCCTTTCTAGTTTCTTATTACGTAATAATTCCTTGAATTAATTGACGGTTACTAAGAGGTTGAGAGGAGAAATTTGGGCGATGGGTCACGGCCAGGCCAGACAATTTTTTCGATCGCGAGCATCGATATCGAATTTCGCGTTGACAAGACCTTGGCTTTGGCAGTACGAAATGGTTTCTACGATAGAGATTACGGTAGTAATGTATAGATAAATCCCGTAGAGCATCTTATCGTAGCTGCATTTACTTTGTTGCTGTTCTTCAACAACATTTGAACTTTTGCCAAATCAAAAGCCATTCAGTTGATTAGTTTAGTAGCGCAGAAAAAGAATACACACTGTATTACATCGAAAACATAACTCAAAATGGCTTTTTTTTAATCAAAAAAAAAGAGATAGTCCTCAAATCAAGGTATTCGGAATACACGCTTAAATCGATTCTATCGATTAAAAATGAGTTCAAATTTGTAAAACTATGAGTGATTGTTGATGAAAATTCATAGAAAATAATATTAGTTGTTTGATTGGATAATAAAAGCTAGAATTAGTGTGAGAAAAAACGAGGAGTATTTTAATTATCCTCATTGAATAAGAGATTTTCGATTCATCAACATTCATCTACTAGAATGGAAGTGCTGAAGTTGACTGGATAATCAATAAATTATGATAATTTTGATGAGAGAAAAGTGTAAAATAGTGGAAACATTTGACTGCTTAATGAGTGATAACGATGAGTCTTTTTTTTTCCCTCATCATAAATTGCACAACAACATCTACATCAATCGGGAAAAAGAAAAAGCATTTTCGTTAATGATGAATATGTTAACAACGATTTTTTTTTTCTTTAAATATTATCGTAAATGTGAAATGTGTTTATTTTGTGTGAATTTTTCAAAAAAATATCAATTAAATGAATAAATATGAAGAAAAAGCCGTACAACTTTACGCAATGGGAATTCTTATAGGCGAATAAATTTCACTAATAAGCATAAAAAATTAATTGATACTGAACGAGGTATATTAAGGGTAACACAACAAATTGACAATAACAAACCGAAAAAAAAATAACAACACATTTTTCATTAGGAGAAAAAAAAATTTTTTTTACTTTTACGTAGAGATAATGCAAAAATGCAAATCAAATTAGCTTATTTGCATGTTGTTTTCTTTTAGAATGACGAATTTGAGTCAAATTAAGTTAATTCGATAACAACACAATTATTCATATTTACTTACATTATATATCATACCGTATTATTTCTATCATAATACTATATAAATATTTTAAAACAGAAAAAAAAACGTTTTAAAAAAAAGATTATTCTCATTATGACGTATTCAAATTTTACCAATATAATTTGATTATGTAAGACGGAATTATTTCAATTTCAAAATGACATTTATACGATGGACGCAGGTGAAAACAACTCAATTGGAACAGTTGTGTATTGTTGTCGTTTGTGACTCCATAAAATGTAAACAGCGATCATTCTCGATTTCGTATTGTTCCACAACTGTTCCGTTCCGTATCAATCGTAACAGATTTTAATTGATAACATCTTGATATTTCATGTAACTGAGTTGGTTGTTGAGTCACAGACGGACCTTGAAACAGAGTCTACAGATTTCAGCCCTCATGCTCTCAGTACATCTTAGCATACGTTGTGGGTCACATTTAAGACTGCGACGAGTTTTACGACTTACTCAGCTGCGTTAGTTCACTGTCCTGTAACTCAAGACAGATCTACTCATCACACAACTTTTTGAAAAAATGTTATCGAATCGGCATATAAAGCAATATAAAATCTGCATACATTGTTTTCTTTAGTTAAATTTGCATATGTAAATCAAATGCTGAACAAGACTTTTCTAAGCTTTTCACTTATATTCTTGATTGTTTATAATAGTACTGAATAGTGATTAATTAGAAATAATTTTGATTCACTTTATAACTCTTTCGCGTAGCTGCAATGTTTTCCCTTCCAACTAATTATCTCCAAAATTTCTCATTATAGTGAGATATTTTTGTTGAAATTCCAGCGTCATTTCACCTCATGATGTTGTCGTCTTTCTGATGGTGATTGAATGCAGGCAGTTGTTTAATGATAAAGCTAAATATTTCTCAAAGAGGGATGTAATCTAAAAAAGAGCGTCTCACCTCTTTGATGTCGTCGATTGTGCTTTTGAATTTGATACGTTCTGAAATATTTCAAAATCAAATTCGAATCCTCCTCAAACACGATCACATACATTTTTTCCGTGTCGTCAAACGAAATTATTCAGAAATCAGCGCTAGGAACACGAAATCACTTCAGAATACCATTTCAACACTACTCTTTCACTGTTGATGAGGTGTTTTATCAAAAACAATGTTATTCCAGCTTATAAATAATATATTAACGTCACGTATATTACAGTAACCAAAAAGCGATTCAGGGCTTCCAGAAGAAATAATAATAAATAATAAGACCGACGATGTTATTGGAGGTTGTAGCCAATTTCAATAACAACTGCTTCACCACACTGCTTAATTCAACGACGTAATGGTGACATTTCTATGCTTGATGTTTACAATGCGAAAAAATTGTGGTTCTTTTAATGTTGGCCTGTTTGTTTTGAGTTCAAAAGCTCGTACTGACTCATCAAATAGATGACAATATAGTCCTATTTAGTTAGAGAGGATGTGATTATCTACTTAAGTGTTTTTGTCGTCGACAAAGTGCACGTCGTCACTTTTGAAATCATTCTAACAGTGAATAAAAGTGGTCTCTAAGGAAGTTCAGTCCGTCCTGATGTTAAAAACAGCTGAATATTTGAGGTACAAATAGAATACGACTATGAAGGAGGTGTATTTAAATTACATTTTCATTGTATCATAAAATTCTACGTGAAATCACAATCGTAGAGAGATACTGTAACGGAATGACCGAATTATTCCTAACGAATTAGAATACGTCGCATCGTTTTTTGATAGCACCGAAGTTTTTCATAGTTATTTTTTTCTTTGATTATTATAAATAATTGCTTTAATAAATTCATGCTTAAAACATTTTGATAGGAAATAATTTAAACATTTAAATGAATAAGAAAATCACTCAAAATTCTTGAGTTTCTTACATTTTAAACTCAAATGCTAAGTGAAATAAGGGCACGTATAATAAAATCTTTGGTAATATTTTCGTATATAATTGGTGAATTTGGTTAAGTAATAGGAAAAAAAGTTTAATAATGAAAGTATAATTTTCTGATATTCTAATTTGTTATATTTTAATGCTTTATCAATGTTAAATGAATTTGTAGCAATTCAATTTAATAAAGTAGAAAAAAATTCCAATATCATGTTGATTTTCGAAATTGTTATAGGTAGAAAAAAAAAGCATCACTGCTACAGTCACCTAAATAACTCAGGCGGCAGGTATTACGGTAGCTGACGGCTATGTATAGAAGGAATGTGTGTATGTATATATGGATGAATTGGTTGGATTCTGAAGTGAAATTGGCGAACAGAGAAATGAGAAACGGTTGGGTGAATTTCGTTTGGAGTTGAAGCGGAGAGCTCTCTTGATTGCGCTGTGCAGAATTCGTTTTGTTCATCTGAGCGTATTTTAATCTAAAGACATTTACTGCCAAACATTACCATCACAATAGGCCATAGCAAAAGCTCTTAAAAATGCAAATCTTTTAGTAAAAATGTCTTGCTCTCAATAGACGATCAAACAATGTTGTAAGTAAAGTGAAAAAAAAAGTAAACAAACAAACAAATAAGAAACCAATAAAATCTTACAAATTCTTATCAATCACACTATTGAGATCGTATTTATGAAATGAAACTCATTATTGATTTCATAACAAACGACACCATATTGAGTCCATTGAGTTGAAATCGAGAAAAGCATTGAATGTCATTGAATTCGACTTCATTCTAATTCTCATTTTTTGTTTATCCTCTAATAATAACATAATGGAAACAAAATATCTCCAATCAATACCGTATCGAACAACATAATAAGGAAGTTAGCTTTGAAATGATTTAATACCGTTGTTCACTCATCGATATTCAATCAGTCGTTAATCCACGATTAGGGATCGCCGACGATTTTCCCATGTCGCGAATGTTTCACTTATTTTTCTTTTGTGATATTCTACGAGTATGCAAATTGATGCATGATTCAAAACTGGGAAAAAAACGAGAACTTTTTCTTCCTCAACACCGAGACGGGGTCATGACTCAATGGTATCGCGTTCACGTATCCATCAATTGTGTCAAATTGTTTTTCCAGAGACCAATTCCATGACTCAGATGTTGAACGCTCTCATAAGGAAAGTTTGCACCACGTCTTCAACTTTTTTTCTCTCTAGTGGATGATTGATAAAGGTTACCAAAAACTTTTACGACAATATGTCAGCGTTGAAAAGGCCGTTGGAGAAAAACAATGAAAATAAATAGCAGCTTTCTTTTAGGATTACTCAATCGCTATTATGTTAAGACTTATTTACTCATTACTTCAACGCATTGAAAAATCGTTTCGCAGATTTCTAAGTAGTACAGTCATCTATAGAATCAGTTAGATTCTTCCTATTTGGAGTGACAATTTTCAAGAATTTTGAAGCGATTTCTATCAAAATTTTCTCTAAAATGTATGAGATTGCAAGAAGAATAAGTTTAGTTAAATTAGTAGACGAAACCTATCTAGACAAACGTCCATACAAGTCTGTCAATACTGAATAATTTGAAGTGTTATACATGAAATCCTGAGTGAACTTCCTTACCAGTAGCTTTTTTTCCGAAGGAAATTGCACCATAATGGCCACTGTGGAAGCGTAGGTGAAGGAGAGATAAGCTTGAGTGTTCCTCTCTTCAAAAACGTCTTTTCCTCTCAGTATAAACGTAAATTTCTAATGAAAATTGGTATTGTAGTCCGTAAGTTGCTGCATGATCGATGGAACATTCTATTTGCTGGCGTTTTGAGCTTTATAGATGATAGGGGATAGATGGATGATAAATGATTTGCAGAATATGCCGTATAAGGTTTGCTGCTGTTGACCACCACTTCTTGAAGGCGACATAGTGGATGCAACTTGAATACTTGCGAATGAAGAGAGTTAAAAGACTTAAAATAAAAGAATGAAGGCAAAATAAGGTTGAAAAGTCGAAATATGCCGCATTGGTGTAGTCTGCTCTCCAACATGTTTTTTTTTCAAACGACTAGAAGAGCCAAAACACTTCTAGCTCGAGAAGGTGAACTCAAATAAAGCTGGATACAATCTGATAGCTGTTTATTGTTTGTTGAGCTTGAAAGTCTACTGTGTAAAACTACGTACATTAGAACGAATATTGCGAGAAATGCCTGTCAAAATGGTACACTGTAGCAAAATTTGGATCATACATGAAATTTAGAAAACAACTTGGCTAATTGCCGATTTTCTATCCGGAGATGCTCAATTGAACTCCTTATAACTCGTTTTCCTAGTTTATTCGCTTAAAAGCTTTTTACAAAAATAAAGACCTCACAAAATGACATATCGTGTATCATTTCAAACCGGTTTTTTTTTTGTAAACAAGTAGTTGTTTGTACTATCTGTCCAGCCACCTACGTCGTCTCTATGGAATAGTTACTGTATTCAAATTACGCTCAACGCAAAAACGAAAAAAAGAATCCAGCAAACTGAATCTGGTTAGAATGATCGCCACAATAATCAACCATTAGTAATTTCATTGTTTGTAGCCACAGGACATCAAATAGTGGATAACAAGCTAAGCTTGTAACTACGTTCCCGTAGTTCATTTGTGAAGATGATTTCATCGTCATCAATGGTCACGTGCGATAAGCTGTATAAATTAATGAATATTACAAACAATATCGATTGAAATTATAGGAAATTTTACATCTCGATGTACTCTACAGACTGGACCAAAAGAGAAAACGACATCGAGCTGCTGAGATTTTTGTGCAGGAAAGAAAGACGCTTAAATCTACTACCTATTACAAAATTTTATTAAATAAATTAAATAAAAGCACAAAGATTGTTGCCTAATATAGATTTACGACGTTAAACACCGAATGAAGATGTTTGTTATTTGAATAGAAAGAATATTTGAGGAATAAAGAGGAGGAGGATGATGATAAGTGCCATACGGAGCCGTAGCTATGGGCACGGAGAAATCTCAATTTCATCATAAATCCACATTTATTAACTTTCGATATTAACATTTAACTTGATTTTCATGCGAAAAGCTAAGCTAATAGTAAATATGATATTTATTGAAAAAAAAAATAAAACGTGCATTTCTTGACGATCATTACGTTAGGAATATAATCGTTCCAAGAATACAACGAGATTAGCTTGAATCTGGAAACTCATTTATTTATTTAATCATATTTCAAGCGATATTAGAAAGTTATATAGAATGAGGGAGAGGAACATAGTGTGAATATTAAAATTTCAACTCCTCCTATGCTGTTTGCGTTTGATGTTTTGACGACGAACTTTAAAACAATCATGTTCAGAGTTAAAAGGCCTCTGAGAAGAAGGAAAAGCTTTGAGAGCATACGTGTTTGACGTTGCAAGCTTGTTTTTCAGTTCTATCTAAAAGATAATAAAATTTCATTCATTAGGCGCAATGCAGATTTAAATACAGGCGAATGTTGCGTCATTAATTTGAAATTGAGTATGTCATACGGACACTTATAAAATATTTATTAGATTTTTCAAGAATATCTTAGTAGGTTTTTTTTTGTTCAATAAATATTTTGAGTTCGAATACGGCACTGAATAAAGAGAGTCTGCAGTTTATTCTTACCTCAATGAAAGTCGTCAATCAATGAATCCACAATGAGGACCGTTTTCTTTCTGGATAGCTATTTTTAACACAGTCATATTGATAGATATTGATTTGCTTATGTATGAATGAGTGAAAACAATTGTACCTCTGAACTTACATGCTTTCAAAAACTATTATTTTCACTATTCATCTTGTAGATTTTACATAGCTTCTGGCTGTTCAGGCTGTTTTCTATAATACGTCAATCATTGTAAAATCAAAAAGTATTGTCAAAATTACAGAAAGCTACTAGAAATTAATGTGAACCTAACCAGTGTCTTATCATTACGATAAATAATTAGAAATAATAAAAATAACTTTTAAAGTAATAAAAATTTAGTCGTGTTACGACTAAAACATTTTAAAAAATCCTCTAAAAGAAAACTACTCAAACAAAAAGCTGAAAATCTCAAAGAAAATGTCTTATCCTCATTATACGTTTACGTTTAAGAACTCGTTGGTGAGCAAATCTCACTATTTGTTCCTCAGTTGTTAGTTGACCTCATGAATCCCATTTGACAAAAGTCAGATAAGTGTTATTCTAAAATTTACAGCAGGAGATTAAGCAGTATAGAAAAAAGTTGACAATTTTGATTGCCAGTAAGAGATTAAGAAGAATATTTCAATTGATTAATGTGCGACTTTCGTGAGAAAACATTACATAAGATATTAATTGAGGCGAGGGTGAGGCAAATGACAATCATGAAAGGGAAAAAAGTTTGCATATGAAGAAACATAGCGTTAATTATTTATCAAGGATTTTAAGTTCTGTATGAAATTCTCCATACTTTTCAGTTGTTTTCTAATGCAATTTATCTCAATACCTTAGAAGTTCCTGAATTTACTAAATGAATTGGGAGCTATAAATGTGCAATGTGTAAATTCTGTAATATTGAAACCGTATCTACCTTATTTGAGCTGGACTGAGTTCGTTTTCCATCTTTGTCGTAATATGAGGGACGACTTTACTATGTTATTCAAATTTGATTAAATTCAAAAACTTTTCGAAACAAATAATTAAGTTCGAAACATCCACCAAACACTATAACCTTTCTAAGTTTCGTTTAATATATCTGAATATTACGCATTTTATTTGTTCATCTACATCATCTGATTACGTAAGAAAAATTCTTAAATGTGTTTTTACAAATGTATGACAAGCGGAGTAATAGGTGGGAGCAAAGACGCATGCTTGAATGTAGTATATCTGGGCTCGAGTCAGCCCGAAGGCAAAAAAACGCTCCAAACCTCAGGTTCAGTGAACTGCGAGGGAAATTAGCATCGCAACAGATTGGTCTGATAACAAATAAGAATAAATCGAATCAAATCGATTTAAATCAACAAAGAATCGCTCACTAACATAATTATGCAATGGAATATCAAACAACTGTTCATTCAAATTTCAACGAATCTCATCCAATTGACGAATAAGCTTTTTGATAATGTCTTAAAATAGATTTATAGCTGTGCAAAAGCAAGAATGTTTTAATGTGTCTTTTTTTAAACTTAAAATTCAATAAATAAAGTTAAAATTTACATTTAAAATTATGTAACCGAAAACGTTTTTATGTTAGGTAATCAACATTGAGGAAAAGGAAATTCATGCCGCCTATTTCGAGAGACTGTTTCTGCATTGAACTGTGACTTATTGCGAAGTGCTAAGAGCATTAAGGTCGTAAAGCTTCAAATCTAGTGGGGCAATGCATTTTCCATTTCCTTAAGTCTCTATTTTCACGTAATATCCGACTACAGAGGTTTTTCGTCCGCACTCTTCTGACAAGAAGAGTGGCAATGAGCGGCAAAGCACTGACATCACAATATTCAACAAATGGAGCGAACAATCCGCTAGTATCGCTTTCTGCGAGATTATTTCTTTCTTACTGAGTAGACAGCATAAGGAAGAGCAATAGTTCTCTAAGGTGTACACCACCCATTCGTGGTCTTGATGTTATCATGGAAGCGCCTGAATGGCAGTAGTCTATAGAATGACTTACGAGGGCTACTGCGTTGTCAATTTAGTGATGATAACCTTCCCAAATTATACTACTAACTTCACCAAAATATAGACTCGAACCCGTGTATACGGTATTCAAGTCCACGCAACGTTTTTGTCCGTCTTACAACTCATCTAATTCAGGAATTTCCCGACGTTATTTCTGTTTCTTTTATTTGTTACGATTGCTCGTGTAGTGACCGTCTCTTATGCTTGATAAAATAAGAAATCAGGCGAGGAAGCTCAAACACAACCGCCATATAGGAAGGATTCCTGTATTTTTTCCGAGAGAGAAAACAGCTGGGGACACAATAGAAGATGATTTTTAGTCTACTTGTCATAAGTTGTAATATAATAACACTAAATACAGTGCTGTAATTTTCATGGATAAGATTGATGTCAAAATTTATCAGAGGATGAATGATTCATTTGGTCAAGTATATCCAAAGATTAACAACGGCATTTGAAGCTTTATAGCTGTTTCATTAGATGCACAAGCAAAGTGGATTTCAATGAGTCATGAAGAACTACAGAAGGAATAGTCAGCAAAGAAACGAATTATGGAGACTGATGAATGCTGAAAAACATTCAGAAATCATCAATGAATTATCGAAGTAGATGAGCAATGGATGAGCTAATCATTTTATACTTGGGGCAAGTCCTTTCAGGAATCAAGGCAAAAAATAATGAAACAAGAGTTTAGCGATAGTAGAGTTGCGGTGTAAGTTAATGTACATTCAGCGTCAGGGCAATAAGGCTTCTGTAAAAACGTTCCGCTAAAAAGAGATACACAAGCTAATAATAGCTATTATCCAGTGATAAGAATGATCAAGGAAGATATCCTAATCACTGAGAAGTGCAAAAGTATTCAGAATGAATGGGATGATTATAAGTGAGACATGTATCGAGAAACAAAAAAAATGATCAATAATGAAAGGATGATACTACGAAGACGGATATTATCAAGATATATTTGCGATTTTTGCAATAGACACCAAATTCTATGAGGGGAGTGCGAGTTATCACATACCGGAATCGAGGAAAATTCTATATACAATGAGAACATCTATTTTCGTGAGGATAACCATAAAGTAGTAGAAATTCCATGCAACGCGTTTTCTCACCTAATAGAGTGATTATGGTTGTTACCGATTTCGTGTTAGGGTACATGGAGTGATCCTTTCAGGTGAGAAGATGATCAGATTGACATTTAACTGATCCAAAATATCTCTATTTGAGCTTTATAATTTTTATGTTTCGGAGGATGAGATTATTCGGAGCAGGATGAAGGAAAATTCAAAATCGAGTGTTGGTTGTTACAATTAAGTTACGAAACATCATTTGCGAATCTGTATCAAAAAAAAAAATATTTCTACAATAAAATAAAGTCAACAGATTGTGAGTAGATTCTAACATGGTAGTTGTGGAGTCGATCACCAGATCGTTGTTTCCTTATACGACGATTTGAGTCTTACAGTCATCCGATGTCAACAATTTTTCGGCTAGAATTATACGTAGGAATAAATAACATTGTAATTGATTCGGTTGGTTATTGACGAGGTAAAAAGTGGATGAAATTTTCCATAGGAGGAAGTCAAAAGGAAGCGATGTTTTAACCTTGTACAAAGTTCATTTATAAGGAACTCCGAAAAGAAAACTATTTGGATTTCATAGTATTTATAGGTACTTCGATTGAATTAATCATTCTGTCTATCAGTCACACAAACATCTCAGTATTTAATCCTATTTTGTTGTTAACAAGAAAATTTTCATAGTTACCGAGCATGATAGTATCGTTGTGCTCAGTGAAATAACAACGATCGATATTGGCCATGCATGCTTTGCATCTATTTTGACACTACGGTAGCACAATTTCGTTATGGGACTAAGAAGCTGACAGACAAACTCATCTACTCTATTGATCTGTTGCGATTCTAATTTTGATGTTCCTGGAAAAACGGAACTGACCAGAAAACTACATAATAACGTCGATGAATTATTGGTAAAGTTTTGCTACGTAATTCTCGTACGCGCATAAATGATCACCGGTGGACACGAGCAGTCAGTGATTGGATCTCATTGGACATCAAAAGCAGTCTGAGCTCTTCAAGCCTCTAAAAAGGGATTGTGATGCTCTACGAACCCCTAGAAACTACCGTCGAGCGCAATAGGGACAAGTAGAAGTTTTACTGGTGCCCGTTCGACTTTGTCGATATTCAACGGGAATCCAGATAAGTCACATCAACGACACTTCAACGTAACAGAATTAGAACACAGCTTCCATACTATTGCATTATCATAGCGTTTGTGTGGTAAGTTTTGATACCATTGGTAGAAAGAAGTGTTCGTTACATTAGAATGAGAAGAACTCAATTTTAATGAGAAGTCGAAAAGCTTAGAAATAATAAGGCAGGATTTGAAGAATGATAAATGACAGAACAACCCTCAAACGTAAAGCATTATACTAACTATCCATTGCTGGTATCGAAATCTGCACATATTAGTTCTTATAGGATATTTCTGATTATAAAACTCCAAGTTTATCCTACTCCCTCTGAATTGGATTGCTCTGCGAACATTCAATCCTTTGAATTACAGTACCCACTTTGTTAACAACGACGGATTTAATAGAACGACCGGGTTTGGCTTAATATTTTATAGTTTCAAATGTTAAGCTATCAGCATTGTGAGTGAATAAATGCGTGGCAGTTCAGCACGTCATTTTTACTAAAGTCGCCTAAATATTACGACAAAATTGATACGCTGCCAAGTTTGAGGTATGTGGACGATTTGCATTTTTTTCACTAATGCTTTTCCCACATAAAACGTTCATATTTGTCTAAAATGATTGTTTCTTTTTTTTGAAACGTACTAACTTCATTTCGTAATTTGTTTTCCTCTTTATTTTTCAACATATCATTTCAATTAGCTGAAATTAGAATTACAAAGAGACAAATAAATATGTACATAGAGAAAATCTGTTACAAACGAAATTCCTCGGAAACGCTTACATACATAAAATGGAAAGAGGTGAATGTCTCTGTACACGACATTTTTGAAAAAGAGTTTCAAAAGAGACTTCTTCAGACTAATTTCTTAGTATTTCGAGATTCTTTTTGAATTATTTTTGAGAATTATGCCAAGCAATAGAGGTTTCGTGATTATCGCTGAAGAAGGTGATTTCCTGTACGTAAAAGCGTTGTATTGATGTGAGTTGATCCCCTAAGGCTAGTAAGAGTGTAATTGGTTGAGTGTTTCAGGTCACGAAAGTCGGCTTGTTGTTGATGTTCCTATTTTGAGGTATTTTTGTTATTCATAATATCAGAATAGAGCTAAATACACTATGAATTTTGTTCAA
>KN716270.1:167266-202377 GCA_000816705.1 Dictyocaulus viviparus | reverse complement strand
TTAAAACACAGCTTTCATACTATTGCATTATCGTAGCGTTTGTGTGGTAAGTTTTGATACCATTGGTAGAAAAAAGTGTTCATTACATTAGAATGAGAAAAACTCAATTTCAATGAGAAGTCGAAAAGCTTAGAAATAATAAGGCAGGATTTGAAGAATGATAAATGACAGAACAACTCTCAAACGTAAAGCATTATACTAACTATCCATTGCTGGTATCGAGATCTGCACATATTAGTTTTTCTAGGATATTTCTGATTATAAAACACCAAGTTTTCCTACTCCCTCTGAATTGGATTGAACAAATTGAATTGAACCTCGAACATTAAATCTTTTGAATTACCGTACCCATTTTGTCGTACCCAAAGTCGCCTAAATATTACGGCAAAATTGATACGCTGCCAAGTTTGAGGTATGTGGACGATTTGCATTTTTTCACTAATGTTTTTCCCACATAAAACGTTCATATTTGTCTAAAATGATTGTTTCTTTTTTTTGAAACGTACTAACTTCATTTCGTAATTTGTTTTCCTCTTTATTTTTCAACATATCATTTCAATTAGTTAAAATTAGAATTACAAAGAGACAAATAAATATGTACATAGAGAAAATCTGTTACAAACGAAATTCCTCGGAAACGCTTACATACATAAAATGGAAAGAGGTGAATGTCTCTGTACACGACATTTTTGAAAAAGAGTTTCAAAAGAGACTTCTTCAGACTAATTTCTTAGTATTTCGAGATTCTTTTTGAATTATTTTTGAGAATTATGCCAAGCAATAGAGGTTTCGTGATTATCGCTGAAGAAGGTGATTTCCTGTACGTAAAAGCGTTGTATTGATGTGAGTTGATCCCCTAAGGCTAGTAAGAGTGTAATTGGTTGAGTGTTTCAGGTCACGAAAGTCGGCTTGTTGTTGATGTTCCTATTTTGAGGTATTTTTGTTATTCATAATATCAGAATAGAGCTAAATACACTATGAATTTTGTTCAATAGTTGTATATGGTTAGAGCTAACGCTAGCCACCGACTATGTTTATTCTTGTCGATTTATCCACAAAGCGACTTAATTCACCTGGAATGATTGTCTACGAGAAAATTTCAGAATCCGACAAAAAGGGGAACGATCCAGAAGCAGGAATTGCACAACAGTAATCTTTCCGTAAATAGAATCAAAAAGATAAAGGAAGACTGAAGTTTTTTTGCAGTATTAAGAAATATGCTGTATTCAAACGTTCTACAGTGAGATATCTTCACACAGATATCTAATATTTCCCTTATTTCATCTGAGTCATCATTATTGAACACACTCCTGTTAAAAAAAAGATAAAACTAAAAGAAAATTTACAGGTAAACTATATGAGATAAAGACGTTTGAAGCTCTTGGGTTTCACTTTAATCTATCGTAATTCACTTTGTGATTAAGCAAGCTTAAGAACTTAGCTCCTTATCATCGTTAAGTGACGTCCCTTATTGTTCAACTGAATACAGAGTAATCTACTACCTACGTTGCTGAAAAGTTTAGTACTCCGATCATGCTTCTAGCAGTTGTCGAATAAAGACAATCTTTGCAGCTTCTCAGAGCACCTAGCACTAGCGCTTGAAGCATTTGAAGAGCCACTAAGGAATCATCCATATGCCTTGCCTGCTACGACCGGTGAAGACATAGGCTATTTGTAGTACACGCAAGAATAACATGAGTGCTACTCATATAGCTCAAAAACTAAAATAACATATTGCACAACCGACAATCATCATCAATCAAATCAGAATCTTGACAATTTCACGTTGGTGACCTCCCTGCTGTAGCAGTAAAAAGTGATATAAATGATAAGTTTTTTTCGCAGAAAAAGCAAAAAATATCAGAATTTTTTTACGATTTTGATTAGATGTGCTTCTAGAATTTTCTTGAAATAGAATGCTTTTCACTTATAATAGAATTAGTGTTCATTTGCATTTATAGTGACTGATAATTGTTTGGGTCTTCTAGTTGACCCTTTATTAGAAATAAAAGCTATCACATGCAATGGGCCAGTTTCAATGGTCCCGTTGCGTTTTTCTTGCCATGCAAGCACTTTTCACTATTCTTTTATACAATGAGTGGCTAATTTCATTCTAACACTGCATCAAGCATGTGCACACGTAGCGCAATGGTCGAGGTGTCAGGGTGACACACAGACCCGAGTCGGTTCGTAGCCGGCCTTAAAACCAACCCGGCCCATTATATTTCCAGGCTCGATATTAGAGGAATCGGTGTGAGATGAATAGTACTTACGTGGTAAAGAGCGACCAGGCTAACATTCAACCACCTCGTCGACATCACGTTAAACAGGAAAATGCGTTGGCGCATCGCGCAACAGAGATTGAGCATTTTTTTCGTTGACGTTAAGACTATTTCTATCGAGTACTATTCAGAGTCACATTTACTATAATACTAAAATTATATCAACATCAATGCGCCGTCGGCATTGTTGTTACCGTCAGAGCGTTCGATTGCTTTGTATACAACTAGCATACACGAAATTTTGTGTAATGCTTTATTTGTTAAATAATCGTTTATTGTTAAATTTCTGATTACATAACCTGTCAACGAGCGTTAACAATCGGTAATTCTTGTCAATGTTAATGAATTTATTGCTAATTCACATTTATGCCAATCTCTTGCTGTTTACAATTTATTTATTTTAGTATTTCTTTTTCCAAAAGCGAAAACATGTTAATCACTGTATTGAGGCGAAAGAACGGTGGATTCTCAACTAAAAGCTGTTACCACTAACACAACTTTGTAAACATTACGATTATCTCATTTACATAGGCGACACTGAAACCTTAACGTCCTAATGGAACTAAATCGTCTTACTTCACTTAAGAACGGAATCATTTCAGCTTTTTCATCGTATAGCTGACGAACAAAAAGCACCTATACTTTAGTAATCAAGTGAAATCGTTGGAGGGATTTCAAAGCACTGATCAATGTAAGTAACATCGGTTTCCATAAAGCCTCGAACAGTGCCTCTAATGATAGAATTTCAACAAAGCATAGAATTGTCATAGAATACTTTTTTCGAGTTTTAGAATGAAAATATGACGACATATTTATTTATTGTCGTTCCTACTAAAACTCTTCGTCAAAAGAATCTTCTTTTTTGCGAAATTCAAGGGAAAATTCAACGGCAAAACAAGTGGCGTAGTATTGGTATGGGATTACGGTACCGAAAATTAGCTGCCTTCACGACTGGTCATACTGGAGCTCGTAAATATTCACGTTATAGAGGAAAAACAGGTGTTAAGTAAATTAGATAAACTGGATTGGTGAAATCGGGGTCACTTCAGAAAAAGAGTTAGAGAAAAAAAAATGGAAATAATGGAGGATTTTTCAGAGGATTATATGTGGATTCGAAATAGTCGAGGTAGTACAGTATCAATTAACAAAATATTCAAACAATTTGAATCTGATAGGTCTTGTTTACATTCATAGGTGATTGAGTAAATGAGATTGTTCTGAAATGGATTAATGAAGACGATATTCAGATTGAGGTTAGAGTATTTGTTTTTGATGATAAATTTAATGATTAAGAAGTGTTTAATAAAGTTTGGAAGATCGTTAATAAAGTGATCACAGTTCCTAAAATAGTGTATAAAATTCCGTACTCAGAAAGATGAAAAATAGAGTTAAAGAATCAATAAACACAAGGAGTATTAAAAATACAAACGTTGTGTAGATCACATTGAACAGCTTGGTGAGTTGAACGCGGTTGGATCCTCAACCAATTCATACATTATCAATAGATAGAGATAGTTATGTCAAATAACTAATTCAGTGAGAAATCTTCTGGTAAATCTCTGTTCGTAAATTTATAACGTTCCAATTCCTCATTATGCTTAAAGCTTGTCGCATATGCACCCGTAAAAATCGTTTTACGAAATTAAAACAAAGATTTTTCGGCATTTTTTGTTCTGTTTTAAAACTTACGAATGAGTTGTTAAATTCATCGGAGAAATTTTAGCTTGCAACACTGAAAAAACAACAGAAAATCTGCGATATTTTGACGAGATGAATATATTTTGTCAGAGCTAGATCTTTCTAAGCATGATGATTAAAAAAAATCAAAGATCGAACGTTGATTTTTACGCATTCTGGTTGTAAAAAATCAAACATTCTCGAATTTTCGCAAACAATAACACTACTAGAACGCATTAGCTGCGACAAAAAGCTTCATACTTCGATATGAAGACTGGCAATAAACAGCATCTTTGTGATCAAAGATCACTCTTCAACTTAAATACAGCTGAATGTTTCTGATAGAAAAAATTTGTTTAACATGCGTTTGGAATTAACCAACTATTCAGCATAACTAAATTTTTTTTCACTACGAGTTCACTTTACTTTCATTTGAAGGATTTCTTAAGTTTTAAACGATTAAGCTGAAAATAATGCATTCATAGCATAGGACGACTAATTAGAAGACACTTAATGAAAATTTAGTGAGTTCGTTTATCACAAAATCAGCCATGAAGGATTTCTAATGACGAATGGATCAAAATAATAATAATGATGGTCCATACGATTTCCGAAAGCAGAAGAAAACTATTTCTCAATTTCATGACTTTTTCTCCTATTATGAATAGAATCTTGTCTTATCCTAATTAGTGTTGTTTTATATGAAGAACAGCTTTAAGAGGTTGAACTGTTGAGTCGATTTGGAGGTGTAAATGGATTTCTAAGATTTTCAATACGAAGAAAAAATTCATTTAATCCAGCTGGCTGTGAATAATTTACCAGATTGAATTAATTTAACCAAAAGCGCCCGTTTAACTCTGGCGTGAACTAATCGAGTCAAACGAAAATTGTTAGCACATTTTATAGAAATCAACGTTTAACAATGAAGTGAATGAAATGAAGCCCAAACATACACGTAGGTAACAAAGCAAAATGTGACCGCGAAAAAATCTCCAAAAAAACTACACTATTAAGAGCGATTCCTTTGGATAATCAGGAAGAAATCTGCATACTCAATCGAGACTCAGCCTCGTAAGTATATCATATCAACTGCGCATGTCGAGAAAACAATGAGAAATACAAACAGAAGTAGAATTAAATTAGTAGGTCTTAAAATTTAAAAGGAGTGAAAATACGTTTCAACTCGTACTCGCATCGCTTTTCCGAATTGCGTTCTCCTTTTTAACATCTTACACTGATTAGTTTCTCTTCTTCTAATCCAAAATTCAAAGAAAAATTCGTTCTAGTAGAATAAGGTAACTTTTGCACTCATTTATCCGAATGAGGACAGTTTGCATATCAGACCGTGCTATCAGTGAGTTATGTGGGCTCCGATACAGTACTAACCGATAATAATTTCCAGCTAGTACACAGCATGATTTATTTTCATCTGTGTTTTGGCACTGGAAATAAGGAGGGAAAAAGTCGTAGTCATTTAGTAACTCATTGAATATCAGAGGAAGTAAAATTGTTACATTTTCATTCCCTTTTAAGCCTAATTAACTTGTTTTGTTTTCTGTCCACTTTTCTGAAAATAAAACTCTTTAATGTAGTGTGACGCTTGAGAAGAAATTTCAGAAAAATGTACGATAACGCAGAAGAAGACGATAGAAGACTTAGAAGAACAAGCTTGAATGCTTTTGAGCAAGTAAAAGGAAAATTTTTAGGATAATATGAAATAGCTTTTCTTGATATTTATCGATTGAAATAATTGATAACATTAATTGATGAATTAAAATTGTATTTGTAGTAAACAAACGATAAACAACAGAAAGCAACCGAAAGAAAACATGAGCGATTAATTTTTCCTCGTACTAATTCTTTGTAATAGATTTTTCAAAGTCTTCGTATAGCATGGGCCTCATCCATTATACTCTTATTTGCTTTCAGACAAGATGAGTCTCAACAGTTTCGACATTGGCAGAGAAAAATTTCAAGTGATAAGACTTCTGAAAACACCTTGACGACGTTTAATCGCTGTGTTGCAAACCTCGATGTAAATGATACATCTTCAATATTCCTCCATAATATATTCATTCAATTCAAATAATAATACATTCAAAAGAAATCGTCACGTTCATTACATCAAAAATAAAGTTAGATTTTAATATCATTAGGCTTATTTTCGAATCAAAAATGTTGTATTTTTTATTAAAGAATTATAGTTCAAGCAAAAACGATTTACAAAATGAACCTTGCCGTTTGAGTTACGATTCTCCGCCAACTCTAGTCTCTTATGAATTCTACTTCTGTATCGCACGAAGAGTAATAGCTGATCGTTATGAGGTAAGCAATCGTAAAGCAATAGGAACGAAATATTTTACGATTCAGAAACGTTAACAAACGTCAACTCCGAAAAGTGGATTCGACTCTTTCGTTAGGCGATAACGGTGCCGAAGACGTTCAACGAATTACGACTGTGTGCGTGTTTGCTTGACTAGATGATATTAGGCGCTTCAGAATGTTACCTAGTAAAAACAACATTGGTTACGATAGCACGTTGCGACGAAAAACTAGTCCAATCGACCAGTTGAGCTACATGCACTCAATATTCATGATAACCATGATGAACTTGGCCTAGATTCCTCCACAGCACGATTGCTATTCAGGATAGTTTTGACGCGAATTCAAAAACTAGCATTACCACAAAGTTTGTTGAATAGTGAATGTTAATGCTTAGTAACAGGTTGAATTCGTAATCCGGTATATTATGAATCGATGTAGTCGAATCATTCTGCAAAACACATTCATATTTGATCCAATGAAACGACAACATCAGCAAAGCCATCACTTGTCTCCTAAACAGTACTGTTCAAAGCACAACCTCCAATGGTGCTCCGTGAGCTTCTTCATTCACATTTCACTAAACGTTGAAAAAAAAGGCAATGCAGCCAATCATTTTCAATAAATACGCATAGCCCATTTGCCTCCTCAAGGAAATTCTATAGGAAAAGCAATTCAATAACCTAGTCAATGATTTCTCTAGAATTAGGTTAGAAAATTTTTCAATGCAATCTCCGGTGGTTCTTATTTCCTCCAAAACTTTAAATATGATTCTGAAACATTTTGAATCATAATAATGAGTCAACTTATGCTGTGACTTAGGATTTTGAATCACGTAGAATACATTTGCCTTGGATGGTGCACCTGAACACTTGGAGAACTTGTAGATGATTTGAATGTCAACCAAATGCTGGATGTTCGTCTGAACCGATTTACAAAGTAGAAAAAAAACTGTCTTTTCTTTTGCATATTCAAATAGTTTGCTTAAAAGTTTTAGTATCCAACAATGTAGGACGACGATCAACTTTTGTAACAACATCGAATAGAACGACTAGAAGAAAAATAGATGGAAATTTTTAAGCGGAATAAGCACTGCGTATTTAACGGGCAACAATCAATTTTTCTACTTTGTATTTTACGCCGGTGCCTAGCGCATGATATGAAGAGAATCTTTTCAAAGTTCATTTCATTCAATATTCAGTCATTCATATGTATATTCATTAGGAATGTGCTCAAGTACTAAGCTCCCAACAGTGCTTCTTCATTTATCGAACAGCATGACGAGAACGAAACTATCAATGTTGAGGATTGTTGAGTTTACTGTTGAATGATAATTAATGTATTACACAATAGAAGACTAAAAACAAGTAAACAAAGTCTGAAAATACTAGAAAATAGCTGATCAAAGCTGTAGTTAGCTTTTTTTTTCGCTATAGACTATTTTTAAAAATCTAAAATGTTCAATGTTATATCAATCAATATAGGTGCAGATGAAAGTGAGTTAATAAAGCTGCTATAAAGATGAATAACAGACGTTGATGTACTTAATTTTGTAAAATTTTTCATAAATAAATATCTGCGATAACCGCTACAGGCGGCCAAAAACGGATTTTTTGTTAGGACTGTTATTAGTGGCGATGAAGAGCTTTTAGCTTAAGCTGAATTTACAAAGAAGAAACTCTTATGAACGAATTGATGAGTAGTAGTTTTTTGCTAAAATGTTGGGAATGTGACTTATTTTGCAAAAATCATTGTAATAAAGTCAACCCATAAGACTGTCAAATCTCGTTGCCGAAGAAGAAAACGAATGAGGAAAAAACGAGACGTTCTACAATGGCGATAATCAATTGTAAAATCCGTTTCCTTTCTGAACACACAGAAAAAACCCTGATCACTATAGGTCATATGAAATTCCAAAGTCGTTTCACGTTGTTGAGTACTGTTGTTTTTATTTTCTGAGAAATTTTGAATTGTCTTCATGGATTTTGACATTTTGAAAATCTTTCCTCTTCAAAAAATTATCAATAGTTTGTTAGTCTGAATCAAGAAACACCTAGAGCTGACCACAGCAGAGATATTTTAGAGTGGATGTGAAAAGAGAACAATGACAAATAATAATTGTTCCAGACTGGTAACGATGGGCTGTGCTGATCATCACCGAACCACTTCGATATTCGTACGATTGCTCTCAACTCAACAATCACTCCTCTAGCTGAATCAGTCAATGAAACAGCAAAGCTCAATTAAAGCACGAATGAAATGATTTCACGAAAATGTGGTACGGAATTTACTAGTAGTAATTTATCATTGTAATCCAATTGTTTAATAATGAAAAAAAAGATTTCAAGAACAAAAATCTCAAGTGCAATGTTAAAATTTCCTTTTCAATAAATTGTTGAAAGATTTCAGCTCATTGAAAACCGTACACTGAGGTGTGTATAAATGAGGACAAACCAGTAGATAGTAATGATGGCAGAATAAGAAGCATCAGAGGAAAATTTGATTCTGAAAATAATTTATGCAAATGCGTAGAAAAACAGGAAAGATGATGTAGTGTGATTGAGAAAAAAGCAAGCAAGCCCACGTGGACAAAGCGTACAAAGCATTATCATTGAACTGATAAATGAATTAACTGAAAGAGAATAAGTGATTGAAAGTGAAGGAGGAAGGAAGGAAAGAATGAAAAGGCAGAAGCACATTTGGCAGCTTATAGTTGTTTTCGAACTGATTTTCTTCTCGTCATTTTCGATTACAGTGAGATAAGTCCTATCTAATTACAATATTCATCTAATGAATACGCTCCATTGAAGAAAGTACGCTTCACGCAACAACACCAAGCGATGAGCTCGGATGTTCCTCAAGGGTTGTGAGTTTTTCAGGCTATCCCGTTTTTCTTACCGTTCAGCTTCCAATTCAAAATTGTAAGCGCAATTATTTTGTGTGATGAAGTTTGAAAAGTAGTTTTTTAAAAATTAACATGCGTTTCTAGCAATTTAGGGATCACATGTAATGTAACTTTCACCTAAATTTACGTCATCGTTTGGACAGTTGCACTTTTTTTGTGGAAACTTTTCGTTGTTTACTGTCTGATGACACTACTTTCCACAGAACTTATCCATGCTTAATAAATAACTTTTTTGCTCGTACTCGAAACATGTGAGGTTTTAAGGTAGTTTAAAGTTCCAGTTTGTATCACATTGTCCGATCCTTCCGGAATCAGAGTTCGCATTGCAAACACTTAAAAGAAACCTTCGATTTTCCTTCGAAGTGTACTTGCGTCGTAATAAGCAAAAAGAATCAATTTAACTAAATTAGTAAGGAATGGTCAACTTAATTTGATCTAGAGTCCAGAATCGCATTCTGTCAACGCGACGATGTCGTGATGAGAACAAATGGGTGACGCTTCCAGCCAGGACTGATCAGTGCCAAACTTTATCTTTCTCTTTATGTTGTTTAACAGACAATACGTTTCAAAAGACTATTTCAATTGTTAATACATATTGTTTTCAAAAAAATTGCCGGCTTACAGTCAACAGCTGTTAACAGCAGTCCGCTAGTACTACACAGATTCAGATTAGTGATGAAATAGTGAAAAGTAACTCAGCAATTCATTTCATGACTCATACATATTTTGTCGATCTAAATTTTATTTCACTAGAAAATAAACAAATAAATAAAAGCCAAAATGTACAGCTAAAAAAGTTGTGCAGTCATTGGCAAAATACTATTTCAGTAAGAAAATGAGGATAAAAAAAACTCCAGTGCAACAGATCTTATACAGATATTCACCTATACGATAACCGTACTACCAAGATGAATTAGTGAGTTTCTGTGAGTGTTTCTGCTTTGGGAAACTCTCAACTATTTTGACTGAGTTGATTTTCTGGTGAGGAGGAAGAATTCGTGTGCTTCACACTTATCTTATTCAATTCATTTCAAGCGTTATAATTAGTGAAGGTGTGTTTTACCAGCTGAGAATAGTGAAATTAAAGTGATGAATTTATGCAAATGTTTTTTATGTGAAAGATATTGCATAGATAGAGGAGTTATAGCTGGACGAGTCTAATAGAGCTTGGCAATGGAAAGTTCCTGGAAAAAAAAAGGACAAAGAAAAAAAAAACAACGTGTGTTTTAAGTGTATTAAAGATTTCACACAACTTTCTAATCATCGTAAAACTTCGAAAAGGTTTAAATACTTTTCATGTAATTTTTCGTAGAATTTATGCATAAAAACAGCAAAGGATAATGTCACTTGAGCATTTTACGTGTTATGCAAATCGCTCAATTATTCAATAAAGTAGCTTGCAAGCACAAAAAAAGAGAATGAATAAAGGAAAAGCTAGAGTTTAAGAAAATCTCTACCAAGAAAAACCGCCCTCCTCTCATAACGTTCACATTGAAAATATCAACAAAAAAAAATCAATTTACATTCATAAAGTGAATGATACGTTTTTGATAGTGTCGATCGTCAAATAAACGATAGAATTAAATGATCACAATTTTCACTATCGATCAATATTCTGTAGATCACAAATTATTAGAGGAAAGATATGAGGTAGAAGCTGTAGAAAATTGATAGACGCCTGAATTACTTAGCAATATTAACATATAGAAAATTACTCGATATTCATTTTCTTAAGTGTCAAAATTTCAAAACGGAAACTATTGACGATTCAAAGCGGTTGTAGATGCACTCAATATTGAAGATGATTTTCTATCACACAACCTGGAGCTAGAAAAAAAAGTGTTTTCATAGAAAACTTAAGAGTTAAAAGCTCATCACTCCAATCAAAAACTGATCATTTTCAATGTGAATTGAAAAAAGAAAACAAAACCTAATAGGAATATTGTAAAAACAACAACAACAACAACGAGCTTTTCATATCAGCGGAGACGAATAATATTGTTAGAAATCATGCAAAACATAATGACATACATCGTTTCTCTTTAGTGCCACGAATTTTTCACTCATAACGTAGATGAGGAGCGGAGTTTACGCGTTCAATCGTCGCGTGTCATCTTCATGAATGTTCATGAATCGTGTTAATGTTGAAGATGAAGTAGAATCAGTAAGAATATTTGAGCACTACAACCCTCATTCCCTAACATCGCCATTAAATTTTAAGGGCATCGAAGCGTAGCGTCGCACCGCCCTCATGTCACCGAAATTACTCAAAGATCAATTCGGATATCTCAACAGAGGACGTCTCATATGTTCAGGCTATAGAAATTTTTGTAGAGACTAAATCGATTTACTACTAGCCATACAATAAACGTTACAGCTCAGTGATATTATTCAAGGAAAAGCTTAGTCGAGGTCATCGGCGTAACGCATAAGATTATTAAATCGAATTTTTAATATAACATAATAATATCAATTTTTTGCCTACGAAAAAATCTTAGACAAATAATACATGATTCATTTTTTGCTATAAACCAATTCACGGATAAAATGGTGCAACGGAACATCTTTCAATTTGAGTCCAGAAAGTTCGTTGAAAAATCAGAACGAGAACTAAAATTACTCGTACCACGTAATCGAAGCGACCTCATTAATCAGTGATGCAGATAGATGCTTAAAAAATGAGGAACTAAATGTAGTATAAGAAGTATTGAATGAGTGAATATTTTCAATGATTAGCAGTAGAGTCCCATCACAGAAGAGGGCAACCGATCATCATTTCTTAATTAGTAGAATTGGCATGAATTTTCCTGGATGATTTTTCTCACGAGGTGAACGAGGTGAATTGAGAACTCCATAAACGGGTCTTATCAAAAATTTCTCAAAAAATGTTGGCATCGTGGTGGATCACTGAGACACTCATTGATACATAAAAAACATTCCATATTTAAATCACTAAATGAGTGCTGAGATTTTTTGTACTCAATGCAATCTCACCTCATCAAATTTTTAATAAATGCTTATCGATTTTGCATCCAGAACAAGTTTCTTTGTCATGTGAAAAAAAAAGAAATATTTTCTTACAAAATTTCTTGGTGTAGACGGATTAAAATTAATGACCGCAGTTTTTTCGATGTCTCCTTAAAGCGTGCGATGGCGAGGAAGCAATGAGGCATCCGTTTTAGACGAAAAAAAAACGTTATTATTTGAATGTTTTTTCGTATTGGAAAAACTACATACGTGCTTGGTTGCCGAAACAAGCGCTTGTTCAAAAAGCCGTTGGTCGTAGAACTGAGCAGAAAGAAAAAAAACGGACCAGTTTGTTTTGCCTTCATTCCTTTCAAAATGCGAAAAGTTTGATGTTCTGGTTAGAGCTGCTGGAAAATTTAAACCTAATATTCAAATAAAGAGAGCGAACGAATTTTCTCAAAATGGATGCTTTAGAGGTGACAAAAAATTCATTCATTAAAACCATAAGCTGACGTCGGTGAAAAGTATAACAGCGATTCATTTCAGTCTTATCTTGCAGCAATACATTTCTTTGAAGCTTGAAAATTTCCATTTTCTGCATCTTCATTAAGTAAAACTGATTAAAAATCCGTGGCGACATTTTTATTTCATTAATCGTAAGAATTTACCTCTTGAAAAGTGATCTGATAGCGGATGTGATAAGTTGAAATCGTAGATATTCCATAGTTCTTCTTATTTGATTATTGCTTTTACAATTATACATGGCGAAAATAATAGGATGATATACGCTTTGACGTTGATCCTCGTGGTGAAATGCGCCTACGCTTTCGTACTCAACGTGATATCGTGGAGGTGGTTGAGTGCGATCCTGGTCTATACAATGACTTGAGTTCAACACTCTTCACCAGGTCTGATTATCTTAACCATATTTCTCTGGTACGAATTTATCGACCGCATATAGTTGGCGGGCTCGGTAGGCTTGTAGGACAGCAGCAAACCTGATTTGGCCTGTGTGTCATCGTAGCACTTCCGCCAATGCACTATGTACCTCACACAAAAAATTCTATAGTACCAAAAAAGTGATTATATTAATAAACAATTAGCTTAATAGAAACGTTGACATTAACTTATTAATGGTATTACCCTCTTCCTCAATAATATTTCATCTAATCCTACTGATTATCTGCTGAAATGCTTAATCTTTTCATAACTATATGTGCTATGCAATTAGTGAGAAAATAAGCCTCATATCGAAAAATCCTTTTTAATTATGAGGTAGCTTTATTTATTGTTTCAAAGTTAACAAATAAGTTGCTAAGGAGTTGGCGACGCACTTCAAAAATTTTATTCTGAATTTGTCGGATAATCAAGAGTGACGGAAAAAATCAATGTAAAGCATCGCTTACATAGTTAATACGAAAAAATGAACAAGTGACTGAACGTATTTCATATGAAAACACTTAAATCATTTGAAATACCGAGAAACGATTTGAAAAGAATCACAAGAAAGCTGCATTGTGCTATAAGAAAACGGAGCTTATGAAGAAAAATTATAATTGTAGAGTTCGGCCACTTTTCTGTTCATTGACGACCATTATGCGACTTGGAAACCGCTTTTGAAAACGCTTGAATTTTCTCGATTCGAGTGAAGTGGAGCGAATTACAACCAATAACCACGTCCATAGGCGAAACAACTTACTGCGTAACTCTGCTATGCCTCGTCAGAAAATTTCATCCCTCGAAACTTCGTGTATGACATTGTGTTCACTCTATAGTAATTCAATATGATCAAGCATTCGGTCTCCACACCATGGCATATTATCGTCCTAGTATCACATTCGTCCAATGAATGAAGTCATTCTCGTTACTCTATGCGTCTCCAAATGATGAATATTACTAAATATAACTTATTATGAATCTCAGCTTTTAAAATTGTGCGTATATTATTTACCTGAGCCGCATGAGCTCCCGTTGATCACCGACAGCGTAGAGCAAGCAATAGTAAAACTTTCATTAAATACAGTTTTTTAAACTTCTTCACTGTAATGCGTTTGATGTGCAGTGGGCTCCAATCACTTACAGCTCGTGTCCACCGGTTATCATTCATGCGCATCACGTGTCCGGCCCATCCAATCTTCGAAAGCTTGGCGTGTACGGCTGCGTCTCTGATTTTTGATCGTTGACGTAGATCAGCGCTTCACATTCCCTCTTTCACCTATGTGATACAGAAAACGTCAAGCATCACCCTTTCGATAGAGCGTTGTAATGGACTCAATGAACGTTCATCCTACTTTCGTAATGTCCAAATCTTTGAAGCATAGCTTGAAGCAAAGCGTCAAGGCAGGAAGAACCGTGGTATTAAAAAGGTAAGCTTGGAGCGTTGTCTTTTTTCTTCGTTGTCTTCTTTGTTCGCTTCGTTATGTCATCGATGCTCTCATACGTTCTCCAAGCCGCTCGTTTCCTTCTGATAAGCTCAGGTGCTATATCGTTCATCATATTGATCTCAATAACAAGATACACATAGGTTGAGCACTCAGAGACATTCGTTCCGTTGAGCGTAAACGGGGCATCAGCAACGTATCCGTTCTTCATAAACATCGTCTTCTGCAGGTTCAACTTGAGTCCAATTTCTCCAAAAGCACTTTCGAAGTCGGCTAGCATTTGTTTTGTTTGCTCGATGTTAGGTGTATTGAATACGATACCATCGACGAAGCAAAGACGGTGAAGTTACCGACCGTCGATTTTCACGTCCTATTACAATTCTTGCATGATGCTCTAACGAATAGCTGTTAAAAGCTTTGGCAAAATAGTGTCGACTTGCCGAATCCTTTTTTCAAGATTGATGAGGATTTCTTCAGGAGCGGGGTAATTGAATTCCTTGTATAACTCACTAAGAATCTTGGTAATATGGAATCGTAAGCGCTTGGTTGGTTAGTGCTTCCATGATCACTTTTCTTTCTGTAAAGTTGAAAGGTTTTTTAAGATCGATGAAAGCAAGACAGAGTGGTTTCTTGCACTTTCCTGATACTTCTGTGAGTGTTATTGTGTAGATATGGTCTATCGTAATTAAATCTTTCTGTTTCAGAACTACCGCCAGCTCCCATTATAACACCAGCTCGACTCTTCACACACTATCCTGTCGAATGCAAAGTTCCGAATCAGCGGACCGTGTTGCTGCACAAAAAGAAAGACGCTCACGATATTGTTAATTATCGCCCAATCTGCCTGTTGCCTGTCGTCGGTAAACTTCCCACAAGTCATCGGTAGTCATCCTTAACAGGATCGGTAGAGTATTAGACGAACAGCAACCACGTAAGCAAGCAGGGGTTTCGAAAATGGCTTGACATCATGGTCCATATTCACACAAACTTAGTGGATATGGTGATTAAATGACTACACTGACAAAGAATGACAACGAGTATAATCAATGGCGTGATATCTCTATGTGGAATGCCTCACATATTCGTTGAAATGATTGAATACGATTTATGTGTACATTTACTAGGGATGAATAAACTTCTATCAAGCAAGCACTATCTACCCTCCCACATCATTGCTTTGAGCCAATCATCAAAACTCTGTAGTATGAAAAGCTTGGTTTGACCAATTGGGATTTGAACATGTACTGATTCGGTGCGTTATGTCACTACAATAATTCTCCCTCTCCAATAATTCTCTCCAATAATAATTCTCTTCTGTTGTAAGAAATACTGATTAGATAATGATGAATCCATGATAACAGGATTATTTAGTTGGAAACGAAATATTAAATTCTCATGCAAGAAAATAAATACATTTGAATGATGACGTTAGTTGTGTTTACAGTTGACTCATTTCGGTGTTAATTGGAATAGTAAGAACAAAATAGAATGCTTTTGGAGGAGAACAAGAAAGAAAACGAAAACGGAAGTGAGTTAAATATAGAAAGCCTGGAATGTTCATGAATGAAAGTGCATCGGTTGCAAAAATTGACCGCATCGGTGTCAAAGCCTCTCTGCTTTTCCTGCGTATTTATGTGAAGCAGAAAGTGTTTTAATGGACTGGAAGCAAGCCGATGAATAATTGATGATTCTATTTCGAAACATTGGTTTCAAACAACTTGTCACGACCGTAGAATAGCTGTCACGACGTTTAGATTTAATGTAGAAATATTGCAGCTGTAATAATTCTTCGCATGAAACCAAATATCTAGAAAAAGAATTAAATCGATTAGCATAAAATAGCAGACATCTTTGTAGAATTTTCATATATTCAATAGAAAAATTGATATTCGATTGAAACGTTTCAATGAGACGTATGGTAAATGTTATTTTCAGTATAGTTGTATGTATAATGCTAGAAGGAAAATACTGAAAACACTTGAAAACCCGTTGGAAGTTGACTAAGCCCTCAGGGTGTCGTACATCGTGGCTCGTACTGCTCCAAATACTACTGTCGTCTCTAAGAGCACCTTGTACAATCCTCAATTGTTCAACAACATCAAGCAATTTACTCATTATGGAAAATATTTTCAAATATATGACTAATTTTCTATTCAACCTCATGCTCTTCACGAGACGCATTGAGGATGCGAACATGAAAAGCATAACAGAATTTTAAAAAATATCTCAACACTCGCATGAAATATCATTAGAGAGAAAAAAAAATTGAAATTCTAGCATAATTATAAGCTGAATTCAATTTGAGGTTTTCGAGGAAAATTTGTCACTATAATTCGATTTCAGTGATAATTCATAAGGCTTTTCGTTTTATTGAATATCTTTAATGTTTATGTAAACATTTAAAGTAATCGTAGTGATAATAATATCAGTAATTATTGTAATTGTAATATAACTCTAATAATTAGGATACAATTAATATTATAGCTGATTATTAACAATATTTTCAATTAATATTGGATGATTAATAAAAATTCATAGCAGATTTTGAAAGGACGAATTAGCTTCAATCAAAACAAATCTCTGAAAATAAAACAATAATTATACGAATTTTTGCGTTTCAACGAATTTTTTTTTTATCAAATTTAGCACGGAAACACTTCTATGATTAAGGAGGCTTAATAGGAAAAGAAAAAAGCCACCACTGACCTCAGTTTCCACCTCATTTTATACTTTTCTCTCTTGTTTTTCCATTTTTCTGCCATTCATCATTTTTTTTTCTCACCAAAAAAACTCATCATTTAACTATTCAGAGGATTTTACTAAAAAAGTTTTGAAATCGACAAAATTCTGTTGAGAGAAATCGGAATGTCATTCCGTTTCGATTGAAATATTAATGACGTTAGGATATTTAACGTTATGCGATCAACTAGGTGGTAATTGCGATGAGAAACGCTTCATCACTCAAATCTGAGGTCTTTGAAATTTTCCTCATTCAGCAATTCAACGAATCATCACTAATAAAAGCTATTCAAACAACTAATCATCTAATCAGAAAAATTATAAACATCAATGAAATAACTAAGAACAAAATTATTTATAACGTTATTTGCATAGAGGGCAATAATCTAGTGAGATAAAAAAATAATACTTTGAAAAAAAAAATATAGAATTCATAGATATTTACAAATCGAGTCACACAAAAATCACGAAATAGAAAAACTACTAGAAATTACAAGAAAAGAAATTTACACTGAAATATTTCATTAATATCATCGATTGAATATTGAGGGAAAATATTTGTGATTGCTGAATTTTCATTCTTTAATGAGTTTCAATCGGTTCAAACACGAGAACGTTGATGAATCAACGGATTTAAGCTGAACACGCGACTGAACGTAGGTACGTTTTGCAGGAATTGCCTCAATTCTGAGAGGAATCTAGCCCGAGAACAAAACAAAAACCTCGCGATGCACGAGGGAGGTGTTTTTCTAGCAACCTGGAAGCACGCCGACACACGGCGATGTTGAAAACGCGTTTCAAATTAAAATAAAAAAAAAAAAGCTTGCAAAGCAGTAAAGTACAAATAAAAAATGGATTATGTAAAAATCTCTAATCAAATGAATAATTTAATTAGCCTTTCAAGTCTCGTTTATCTGCTCAATTAAAAATTTATATTTTTATTTTATTCAACAATAATTTTCCGATTTCAAATTAATTAATGTAGTACAGTTGTGAACTGTAAGAAAATTGAACTCAAGACTCAAATTCTATAATGAACTTTAGCAAATCTGACGATGAATCGAATCGGATTTTTTTGTCGTCGTCTTTTTCGCCTTCAAGAAAAAAGAGACATAAAAAATACTCCTCCTTTCTGGCGAGGAAAATAGAATTCATGTGCATTGTAGCGTAAAAAAATTACTTGATTTAATTGTTAGGCAATTTTTAGCTACATAACGACATAGTGAGTTGAAAAGAAGAACTCATCAACGAATAGTCACTTATCCATCGCGTTGAAAAGACGAGGTAGATTTGATCTGCCTCTGAACAGATCTGAAATCGTCACAATTAATGCTTTCATGTTGTCGCGAATTAGTTACTATTAATAATTTATATTATTACTTTACAATTATCGTAATAGTATTATTATTATTTCGCAATGACATTATACTATCTGTAATTAAGCTGTGTTGGCCGCAAAATTATGATGTCTGTAAGAGAGACGGGTTCGAGTCTCGCCTGAGGTTCTGAGTTTCGCGACTAACTCAGCATGAATACAGATAGTATTATATCATTGCGAAATTATAATACAATTACGATAATTGCAAAATAAAAATATAAATTATGATTGCGCTTAAAATTGAGAGTTATCCCGCAGTTATGAGTTTAACTGGATGCAATGCGGATGTCGGCTAGCCAGATCGTACCGGTTGACGGTTGAGTGCTTATAATGCTAACCACTTACTATCAGTGAAGCATTGAGTGGTCGTAAGGCGAGAGCCTTGATAGTGTAGTAGTTGATATTCTTAGAATTGATTAATTTTATTCAGACTAATAAAATTAAGCAAGAGGAATGCACATCAACGAGGAAAGTACAACAATGAGGTTATCTTGGCAGGTATACTGTAGTGAAATCATTCTATGTGCATTGAAATCGTTACACAGCACTCATCAACAAAACAAAAATAACATTCAAATATGATAATATGAAAAAATACCAATATAACCGTTCGTTATTACTCAAAATTTCATTATAAACCTCAATTAAAAGTGACATTAATGAATTGACAAGCAAAAAAAAAAAGTAGACGTAGTAAATAAAAAACAGGAGAAAAAAAAACGAATGCATAACGAACAGCGTAAAGAAGATTTTCCTTAATTTACGATGAGTAAAAAATCAAATTCATAGAAGAAAAAGAATTGTTACGACTTAGAAAACCAAGTTTGTATATCGACGGATAGTAGATGGTACTTGCCAGACGTACCGCGTCGTACTGTACACAGCACGTACTTCGTGTTAGTACTTCTTTCCACCATTCATTTACACTTTTCTATGTTTCATACCGATAACGGCTATTGTGTTCTTACCGTCCTACAATGGGAAAGATGATGACGTCTTGCTACTGAATATACACTAAGCGGTACTGTACAATATTTTGCAGGTTATTCGTTGTAGGACGTCGTGATTTTGTGGTAGTCATTGCGACAAAGTGATTTCAATTTCGCACATCAAATCAAAAATTAGTAAACGTCATTAGCATTAGCGAATTCAACGAAAACAGCACATCGATTAGATTCTCAATTTGTTGTCGAAACGAATATGAAATGCTCAAACGAGAGTGAGTGAGTTCTATCCTTATCTTGCCTTAATAAAGTGAATTAGTTTATCCAATCAGAATCACAGTTTATCACATTTCGGTCCAAGTGAAAGAAAAAAATGCTGTTTTCTCATAAAGGTAATATTCGATTTCGATACATTTTGTTGTTGATCGAATTTTATTGTATTTATAATTATAAAATACTCTCGAAAACTTTGACGGAGTTTTTTTTTCTAGAATTTATATCATAGAAAAAATTAGCTGCGGATTACAGAAGATTTTGGCGGTTGTTTTTAGTAGTTTGTAAGCTGAAGTGTTTATTTACATTGAAATACTGTCGCCTACAGTTCTCATGTGTGTTCTTACTAGATGGCTGGGAAAAGCTGACAAAGAAAAATTTCTGAATCTGATAGAATGTTTTTTAGCAGATCAAAAATCATGGCTTGGACTAGTTTTCGAAAGGATATCGAGTGCAAACGGAACTACCGCCAATTGTGAAACGTTTGTTGCTTTTGTTGTCTGTAGAGATAAAAAGAAATTCGAAATCGTTGTCTTATAATTATAACCTCCATGGTTTTTTTTCTTAATTTTAATGCGGATAAGTGCTACTCTTAACTGATAACTCATCATCGAGTAAATGAGGTGAAATCGGTTGCAAATTTATCGTAAAAAACAATGAATTTGTACGAAATAAATGATTTTTAAGCAATTGAATACTAGAGTGTTTCAGTTTAAGAAGCAATTATGATTTTGCCTTTCTGGATTTCAACGTCATTGTGAATTGTCTTCAATTGATCATTCTAAGTTTCTCAGGTAACTTCAATTTAAATTACGACAGTTTTGAAAAATGTAGAAAAGAGGAGTTTGAAGAGCCGCAGAGTGAGGATGTGAAGCCAAACAAACAAATTACGATGTCAACATTGTATCAGGGAAATATCCGACCTCCATATTACTGTCGCATTAATTTTGAAACCTCCTCAAAATTGGTGACAGTGGTGTTAAATTTATTTGACGACGTCAATTGTAGAATAACAACGCTGTTCAGCTTGACAGTTAGCTGATGAGATTGTGAGTCATTTATTTCAAGTTGAATTAACGTTAATTTGACTGCAATGCAAGAATATGATGAGAATTCAAGAAACAAGAAACAAGCTGTCTTAATTCTGCGTGAGTTAAACAAAATGGCGAAATGTGATAATAACAAAAATGACTCATTTTTCTGCGGAAAGATAATCGAAATTAGTGCAAACGGCGATGAGGTTTCAACGGAGTAAGAGGATGTCGGCACATCAAAGCATGCAGAATTGCTCATAGGAAAAGTTCATGATTTCTAATGACCTAAAATCGATGTCGATAATGAAATCGAATATGTTTTCATAGTACACAAAATCGGAATTCCGACCGGTACACTTCACTCACTGCCTGAGGGTTCAAGTTTGTTGATTAGCTGAATAATAATGTGCGATATACACTTGAAATGTGTTTTTCTAATCGATAAAATCGATTATGAGAATTGGTAATGTTACGTTCGAAATTGTTGAATTGCTGAATGTAAGTTCAATTGATTGTGAGCAAAATATTTAATATTTATTTAAACAGTTTCAGTTTCATATTTCTAAATTTTTTCTTAATATCTGAATCGTATTGTTTATCTACGTGAAAAAATATTTTACTATCATATATTATTAAATAAAGAAAATATATGAATATATATATATGTAACGCTTAATGTTTATTCTATTGATTAAAAGATAAAAATATTGATAGAAAGAATTTATTGAGGGAAAAAAGTAATGCATCACTCGATTGGTTATCCGCTATTGCAGAGAGTATTGGCTTTTCAATTAACTTACTAATCCGTTAACTCATAAAAATCTCATTACGAAACTCATAATAATGAAATTGGAAAGGTAAACGTTTCTAAAACGTGTTTTTTTTTCTTCCGATGAGACTTTAGAAATTATGCAAATTTTTTGAAAACGATTTCTTTTAGCTTTTTCATATTTAACTGATTTGACGAAGTTTTGCGGTGTTATATGGATCGGACAGAACTCACGTTTTGAGGGCGGCGTTTGTGGTTCGTCTTCGAAAATTTGTTAATTCATGCACTTTAACAGTTCGATATTATCAGCAGATATCAGTGGGATATCGATATCTCTACGAATAAGCAAATCAATGTCGAAATTATTCTTAAAATATAAAAAAATAAGGAGACAAAAAGCAAAATAAAGGTAAACCATAGGTTAACTCGTCCGACGAGTTACAGCTTTTGACGTGTTTACATCTCAATATTCGTTATTGAGCGATTTATTTTGAATATTATTGATGAGATACACAAACCGGTTTGACTCATACTTATAGGTGTACTAGAGAAAAAATTTCTAATTTGAGGTTATTTCGAGGACGGATGTCTGTAGTTGAGTAATAGCCTGAGGATATTGCACTAATGTTTAGAACGTACCTCTTTAAAACGCATGAAATGCATATAAACTAATCTTGAAAATAAATCATTTGAGATGTAGACTACGGTAGATTTTACATTATAAAATTTAAAAATAGCTTTAATAGAAATGACGCGAGCAAACACAATTTGTTTACCGAAAGCAGATTTTATTATATTCTCTGCAAAGAAATTCCTTTACTAAATAAGCATTTTTTATGGTTGAAATTTTTCATTAACATTTTAACGCAGGAAACTAGAAGAAAGATTTCTTTTTTTTCTGACGGAACTAAATTAATCGCGTTATACTCAAAATTTAAGTGACAATTTTATTGGTAGGTGAACGTGCTGGACTCGATTGAGCTTGCAAAATCCAAGTTGAATTTCATATGAACCCTAATTATTACGCTTTCAGCTATATCAATTAGTATATTAATGGTACCGTACGTGATAGGTGTGTTAAGGAAAAATGTCATACAGATCAACTCTAGTCAATCACCACATTTCTTTTCACCATCACGTCAGTGTTCGGACGATGTTGTTCGACTAGCAATAAAAAAACGATAACATTCAGTTAATGATCAACTATTTCAGAATTCGCCTACGCGACTACATCAGGTTTCTGTGGCATCTGAATGCGAATTATAGTTTTTTAAGCTTTTTCGATACTAATTTGTAAACCTTGGATGAGTTTAAGGTTTGTTAGGCTTAAGTCATCTACGAAACTCTTTTAATCGTGGATACGAGCCTTCCCTCTCAAAGCAGCGCCCTCTACCGACGTACTTCATAATATGATGGTTGATATTGTGGCGTGAGTTTCTATGATAATTTGTTAATGAAATGAGTCAAATTTTAAAATAGTAATATTGTACTATTTTTCATTTCGGTCATGAGGTAATTCACATTCAGAAAACACATAATCGTTTCTAGAGTGGAGTTAAAAGTTGCTTCATTAACGGAATGCTTTATTTGCATTTACAAATAGTCAGCAATTAAAATTCTGTCAAGAAGAAAAATGATTTGACATTAATTCATTTCCTCACAGAGAAAAACAGCTGCTGATAATTTTTGACTCGAAACTTCAACGTTACTCAAAACAATGCATTTTTTAGACGTGTTCATACTATTTTGCATAACTATGACGAATTTTCTTTGCACTCTATACATTTCAATGTAGTGTTTAAATTTAACGTCATACCGGGTGAATCATAAATTTGCATATACAACACTAGCAATTTCTTTCGAGTTCGGAGTTCCAGCTAGGATTATACCAGTATTTTTTTGCAATTGTTTTTACCTCTTGAATGAGTTAGTTATGCTGAATATAATTTTAATCATTTCAGAAATCAGCTGCTTTTTTTTAAATATGGTGGATTCGAAAAGTAATAAATATATGGGAAAGTTAAGCAATGTAGAAATAAATTATCAAATATATATTTAGCTTATCTAAAAGCTGAAGAGAAAAACGTATTCAGAAAATTCACGTGAATTAGGCTAAAAACTGCTGTGGAGAATCCATAGCTAGTAGGAGCTAATCGACGAAAAAGTCTCTGAATACAATAACTATCCATTTGTGGAGTGCAGACTGACTCAAGCAATGGCTTCAGAGCTTCAAAAATTCTGTTGACCGAACTCATCCGAGCTCTCATTGAAAGGCAATAAAGAAGGTAAAGCTAATCAGTGTCTGATATCGAATTTTAGAAAACTTTCGAATTATCTTAGTCCTCGGATGAAGACACCTCTTCCTCATATGGCATCTTTCCGATGAAGCAGACATGATGACAACCACGATGACAGCAGACAGTATACCTATGATAATTTATCCCTTCCGCATTCAAATCTATCAACCTTGTCAATCGACTGGACTGTATTCCATTGTAGCAGTGTTGCTGCAAATATGGTAGATAGTGGTTAATGAAGCTGGAGCGAATTATACTGGGGGGTCGGTTACGAGCTCCTCCAGCTCAGTCAAGTCCATAATCCATCCAATTTTAATAGGCTGGTGTAACGCTTGGCCAGAAATCATTAATCAACACTGAATTGAGGGACGTTAGGAGTCTACAAGTCATACATTCCTCACCACTTAAAAGCGTAACGATTTAAAAAACACCAGTTAATAGTTCCATTTTAAGGAACCGTTTAAGGAAGAAATGGTATATCTTTAGCCTTAAAGAAGTTAATTGACAAAGTGATTAGGAAGACGATAAAAAAGACCTCAGATTATCCTTTGCTAATTTCATTTATTTCATTATGTTCTCGATTTTTTTCCTTTTATTCTCCTCAATTTACAAGATTTCAGCTTGAATTTTAATACCACGCTGTACATATTTGTCACAGAAATCTACTTTTTATAAAAAACTATGTTAAACACTGATCAATAGTATTTCCCTCAATTTGAGTCAAACATTGAAAATATTGCCGTTTTTTGTTATTTAAATATTTTCAGTGAGTTTTTAAGCTGACAGAAAGGATTTTCTCGAACGGAGAATAAAAAATTCCATTCATTCTTTAATTGCTTATAGTGTCATTCGTTAAAAGAAAATTTTCACCTTAACGGTGGTTAATTTATTAGAGTGCGCGCAAAAATAAGCGTTTAAAATTTGAGAGATGAAAAAAAAAAGACAATCGGTAAAGATATTAAGCAGTGCAGAATGATTCGTTCTATTTTTAGTTTCAATTTAGAGGGAACGTAGGGAAAAGCCAAAATCTTGTCAATCAGTCGGTCCATACTGTTGTGAGTTCATCTGATTTTGAAAGAAAACAACGAGTCAAATATGCCCTTATATTAAAATACACTCATTTGCAATCGATATTGATAAACAACATCTCATTAAATAATCAATAATATAGAAAATATAATAATAGGAATATTAATGAAAGATATTGAAATGGCTAAATTACAATTTTTCGTTCTAATTTTTTAAAATCTGAGGTACAAATTCGAAACTCTCAAGAAAAAAAAAGTATTGTCATACGATGACGATTGATTTTTGTAAGAGAACACGATATATTCTGTTCATCAACGAGAAGTGGACGAGTTGTTCTGAAGACGACGCAAGTGGGAACGAAAAGTCGAAGAAGTTGAAGATTTTTTTTTTGTTATAACGTCATCGTAAAAGAAGCACTAAACTATGAAAGGAAAAAAAAGAGTTGCAAAGGCAAAAGGTGAGGCTGTGGAGCAGAAAAAAATGGTTTCAGTTAAGAGTTCAGAGCGCACAACGCGTTGAAATTGCCTTCTCGAAAACGAATTGAATTCAGAGACGTCTATTTTGAAATTGAAATTCGTCGTTGTCGACAACAACAATGTAGACAACTATTCAAAAACTAATAATAAACGTAAGAAACGTCAAAAACCTCATTTGACGTTTTCAGAACAGAATAAAATAACTTTGAATATGTTCGACGTAAATTTATATATGTCGTAGTGCTTGATTGTAAGCTGTTTATTAATGAGGTAGTGAGGAAAATACGTACAGCCGTTCATTACTATGACTCCTCATCATGAAACTATCAAACTTTTTTGTATTTTGATACCATTCTGCTATTTTACAAAGCTTCTATCTTTTTTTAACGTAATAAACACTCGTACAGTTATTCCAAATGAGGACGAACGATTGGATTATTGAGCAGGAAAAATAACTGTACAGATTATAGTATAAGGTTCGAATCCTTTCTCACTGCTTACTTAAATGCACGTCCTCACTTATTGTTTGGACACTAGCAACGTCTTCACTTCAAAGTTTTACTATTTTGGTACAATTTATTCTAACTAATTTCATAGGAACTTGGTGATGAAGTATTTCCAGGTCACCAACGTAAACACTAGTTGGTTTCCAGAAAACAGGGGAATAATACCACCGTACTACTTTACTTAATCCAAAGACGGTAGTAACTCCTAGTATACGTTCAATCCCTTGAGGTTTCCATATTGAAACGATGTCGATTTTCTGCTCAGCTTGAGATACAGATTTGAAGCCATCTGTAATCATGACTGTTTGACAGTCAGACCCTCAGCCATGATGAGGCGTGAATCGTTCAAGTGATTGTTTTCATTATAAGAATAAGGATAAGCATTAGCGTAATCTATCGTATTTAGAAAATGTGCCATTCGTTCGTCTTGATCCTGTATGTGTAGGTGTTTGGACGCTAGTGAACTAAACAATAACTTGGAAGGATCAGTGTTGTCAATTTTGTGCTCTTCACTCTTTGAGATTATTCTGGTACCGATTCATCGAGCACTGAGTGATGAAAGGTTTAATTGGCTTGGACCCGCTCTCGAACCATGCAGTTACGAGCTCGCGTGTCATTGTGAGTCCTTCTACCGCTGCGCTACGCAAACCATATTCTACTTATTGTAGTCATTAAATATGACAATTTGTAATATTTTTTTCACGCAAAAAAACAATGGCAAATAACGGCAAACGACAAACGAAACTGATATACGTGAATGTGATAGCTGAGTAAATAGCTGAGTGAACAAACGTGGATTAGTTGGAGATTAGAGTATTCACCTCATCAATTTCTTAAGATTTTACAATTCCGATAAACCATACAGTTAATCGAACTCATCGGATTTCCAATGGCTTTTTGAATGAGTCAAAAAAATATGTACCGAAAAATTTGCCGCAAATTTTTAATCAATGTAAATATAAAACGATATGATTTCTAATATATCTAAAATGTTCATAGTGATAAATTTTCACATGAACAGCCTTTGAGGAGGCTTCAATTACAGCTAGCTGAGGATCAATCAATTCATATCTTTACTGATAACAACCATAATTATCAACGCAGTGCACGCCCCAAATAAGAAAACTTCCATTTTTATTTTCACGAACAATTCAGCAAAATTACTTTTGTAGAAGGGAAATAGCAAAAATACGAGCAAATAAAATAGTTGATTCGCTTGAACTCTATAAAAATAAGTTTTATATCATTTTTGTTATTAGATATATTTATATTATATCTATTTTAATAAGCAGTACAATCGTATGAGGTTTGTATAAATAGCGGAAGTATTGTGCTCTCAAAAATAATCATTGATTTCTAAAATGAGATCTCTTTTAACTGAAAAATCAATAACGAATTTGTTCAGATTCATTGATCAAAATTAATCACTTCATCCTAAATCCTTAAAAGATCTTTGTTTCTACGAGCGAATATGTCTGAAAGTATTATGGTGGTATGTTAATTGAATTTCAGTTGACGTGAATCGACTTCGAGCGTGTCGTACGACGTCAAACGAGAGCGATTTGAATGTCGTCTACATGCTCATCACCTGATATCGTGAAAATTGCACACATGATAACTCACCGTATCATCTACAGTAATCATTACAGTGGTGAAGCTTTTCAGTATTGAATATCAACTAACCTAATCTGATATGAAATTTGAATCGAAAGCGGAATGAAATCGTTTGTCAAGAAATGAAATCGTAATTTGATTAAGTGCGAATATCGTGTTATAATAGCAGAGGTATTCAAAAAAAACATACACCCACACACAAACACTCACTCTGAAGTGAGGACTCAGCTGAGATGGACTTAATTGAAAAAGTGCTCCTTAATTTGTCACTTGAGGAGGTGATCGCTACTGTTGTGGAGCACTAAGCGTTCACATTCATTCACAACCAGAACGACTTCAAATCGATGACGTGGTGGTGCAGTTCAGTACGAAATCGTCTTCAGAAGAAAATTCTCATTGATGCACATCATTGCTGGTTGTACGATTTGATCATCTGTTCTCCACTTCGAAATATTACTAAGTTTTATTTGAAAAATTTTAAGCCGTTAACATTTTGACGTTCAAGCAGAGTGTAATCATATTTTGAAAAAAACCTTTCAAATCGAATCAATTTAATTATTTACACGTATAAATAATATGCGTATGGTCATGTGGCCAGTTACGTTTATTTATTTATTTATTTATTTATTATTTTATTTGATCATTTAGTTATACGCTATAATCTAACAGAAAAATTCAAATCAACTTTTTTTACGGTTAACAGAAAAGTTTAAGCCAATAACGAAAAAAAGAATCATATCAAATCGCTTTTCAGAAGACGGTCTAATTTTTAGAACTCTACGTCCTCAAAAAAAAAAATGTGAAAACAGAATGAGTGAGGAAAAAACACACTCAAACAGACGACATAACGACTTACTAGGACGAATGAAATATTGGTTTTGATTGAATTTTCGAGCTTATCTATTGTTTTTTTTCGATTCCAATTTGAAATTCCATTTAAAAGAACTGCTATATTTATTATAATCTAATGCAGCAAATTTTCTTTAACACTTTTTGTTAACATTTGACCGAGGAAAAAATTGAGTGAATTTCTAAAAAGGCGATGCTGCCGTCGACTGGAAGAATTACGACCAAATATGGTGATGATACGGTATCGAAAATAATAATTGCTTGAGGTTGGCGTTCATTACAAATACTTCAGATATTCTTATTAATTTTACAATATTAATAGTTTCTCAAAGAGTTATGTAGTTATTTTTGAAAAGAAAGGATGAAAAAAGCGAGAAAAGAATTACGGTAGTTGGTCTTAACAAGAAAACGAACACTCTCTCCTATCACAATTCAAAATTGATTTGTATGATTGTATTCGACTGACTATTGCATAGCAACAAATGGTTTATTGCCTTCTTATCGATTGGAAAAGTGATTTGATTAGACTCACTAAGTTTCACGTTGAGTTGCAAATCGGAGTTTCACTCGTCAATTTGAAGCGTAAATATGGAAAATATTAGGCGTTGAGAAAATGAGTTCTATTCGACGTTTGTCTTGTCATATAAAAGATTCTATTCTCTATGATGTTTTCGTAGAAAAGATTTCGTAGGTATAGATTCAACTTAACGATGAATACAAGTAAAGTTTTATTTGCCCTACGGCAAAAAGCAAGAGAATCTTGTTATGGATTACTTTTATCCGAAGCGATAAAACGCCTTATATCTTTCGTCATATAATCATATTCATGAATATATAAGTAAATATGATGTTGTCGTGTATAACGATGTTTTCCATGAATGTTAATTTCGTTGAAAATCAGCAAACAATTTACTCGAAAGTATATATTGAAAGCCGTCCTTATTAACATGTAAGACTTTCGGCCTCACTACCTTGTTTATGTCACTCATAAAGTAAGGCAAAACGATTCGTACATGGAATCAGAGTGTATGCGTCTACTTTTTGAGGGAAACTAAGCTAATAAGGAAAGTGGAAGAAAATCTACTGATTACAGCTTGATCTGGATGATTATGAAACTGTTTGATGAGTTTTGATAGAGTTTCCCCCCTCTCCCTCCACTGAACGTTTGTGTGTGTTTTTTTTGAATCGTCATGAATGTGTTCGAACTTCAGATTCGATTCTGTTTCGTATAGCACTAAAATAAATTATAATTGAAATTGGAGACGTTCGGAAAGTGCGAGATGTGTTTAGAAAAGAGTTGGAAAACTGATATGCAGCGATCGTTTTTTTCCTCGATGAAACAGTTGATTTTGCGAAAATTTTCACTCAACGAGCTTTTTTGTGTTTAACTCAGAGAAAAACGTACGGAAATCACATTATGACATTCAATGAAAACATCACTAAAGAATTCAGAATAAGAATATTGATGAACGTGACGATGATGAAATACGACCTCTTCAAAATGATTTCTGTCAGGCTTCGTTTCACTTTTTAGGAACATAAGCTATCAGAGAAACTAACAAAAGGACATTTCGTATTTTTCGAGAAATCAATTTCACAACTTAATTTTTACAGCTCAAAAAAGGAAACCAAGCGCTGACGAAGTAATATTGGTTAGGACGACAAAGACACGAAAAAAAAACCGACACTTCACCTTTTTATTAACGAGATTTATCGCATTCTATGAGTTGAACTGCCTGCAGTATAGAAATTAGTTCAACAGACAATGTTATAATCATTCGTTTATTTTATGTTGAAAACATACAATTCTGATTCACCTGATACGATCCGTATTTCACGAAGAAGCTATTCAACAAGAAAATCATCTCCAAAGAGTTCAAAGCTTCACGCTAACGTGCTGACCACTATGGTATCACAGAGATGTAACGAATGGTGCTAAGAAATTAAGCAACATGGATATAATGTTGGTTGCTGTTAGTGGGATTCTCAGCGCTAACTATAACTTTATTCATAAGCATAGCTTTGAGGTTTAAGATGAAGATTGACGGAGATTGGATAAAATTACGAGTGGAATCATAATCATATACAGGAGTATCGTGACGATTGGCGACAGTATCGTGAAGGCGGGCGTCATCTTCAGCAATCTGCCGTTCTCCTCCATCACTATATAATTGGCGTTTTCATGAGCTGCAGTGTGGTTTCAAATTTCGTTCGATCGTATAAAAACAATTTTCTAACGACTAATTTTTTTTTGTGAAGAGTACAGACAATACACACACACACACACACTATTGGACGTCAACAAATAGCAGTGTTCGATTTCATGTTGCTGAATTTCAGTCACTAATTTCAAAGTACTCCTTTCAACATGGCGTTCACTATGATCTACTGCTGCACTCTACTGAATCGATAGTAAGAAGCGCTTATCCAGAGCGATTCTATAATGACGAATGGTTAAGTTATTGTCACCTTAAATTCAATTTTATACTTAAAAATCTGATTGAAGACGTAACGTTAAAATGTACACACTATAGAAAACCACTCTGAAACGCGGTCTCTTATTAAATTCAAGAAAACTCATAAAATGTCTTAAATCTGTGGTCAGTACGAAGAATTTTGCAAAGAGGTTCATATCCAGTAGGTGTTTGTCTGTCATTTTGAGATGATTTACAGTTGAAGTGAAGCTTACATCCTACAGATGGAGGAAAGCGTGATGTTCGGTCAATAGAAATTCGGATGAAATAAAAATTCTCGTAAATAACAGATATCACGATAATAAAAAGCTGCGTTATAAGCTGAAAGTATCAAAGGATTTTGTCGTAAAAGAAGAATCATTTCATTTGTTCATTTGAAAATTTTTATTCGTTTCAAGGCGCATTGTCTACTTTCTGGTATTAATTATTATATCATTTTGTTTAATACTAAGATGATTTCATTGTAGAAGGAGTTCTCTGTGAGATCCTGAAATGACACGGAAGTAACCGGCGGTACTTCAAGCAGACAACGTTTGGCTGGAACTTTTTTGAGGTAAAAAAAATCTTAGATCTACCACGTAATGAATGTATTCCATTTTTCCATCGACATCTTAGTATATTTTACTTAACAATTCAAAAAATACTATGGATTGAACGTTTCATAACAGCTGATGCTAAAAACTCAGTACGCATCTATAAAACGTATCTGCCATACAAATCGATCGAATAAATTCGACAAAACCACATTTATCTCATTAGATATTCTTACAGTATTCCAATAATCAAAGGCTTTGAAGCAGAAGTACAAATAAGGTCAAACAATGTATTCTTGAACAAATTACCTCATAAAAACTCTTAATGAGTGACGATCTCACTATGAAATGAATGTCCAATGAAATTTTATTGTGTTCTTTATCAAAAAAAATATTAAAGTAAGACCATATCTCTTAAGGAAAGAATTAATTTGATTTCTTTTCTCACACAAATAACTTGCCTTAAGATTTGAATATTTTTCTATGAAAGAGAGAGTTAGGAAATGTACGCGTTACGGTGCATCAGAAATTGAGATTCTTCGATAACGAAAATATAATGAGGAGGAAAGTTGATAATTCAATCTGCTCGGAGCTTTTAGGACTACAGGATCTGCTTGAACACTTCGATATTTCAAGCATAGTGGATTGGTCGTACTGAGTCAGTACTGAGACGTAACAGCTTCAAGCATGCTGGAATGTCATCAACAACGTCATCAGTTGGAGCTTCTGCCCTTGATGGGTTACGTTAAACTTTGACAAAACATTTAAAATGCTTCTAGGAACATCATATTTATAATTTCAATTCTTCTTATTTTCGATATTTTCGAGGCGAAACTAATAAGAAGATAAGTCGCTTAAATAAATTCAAACGTTTATGGAAAAAGCAAGAGACGTATATAATTGAAATTGGAAATGAAATTCGAATTTTGCCTGAGGCAAAGAAATTCTTTGCCTCTTCGTGAAGAGCCGAAGTAAATAGCGTCGAGAAAAAACACGATCTTAAAGACAGCTTTCTTTGAATTAGCAAAATTGCTTCGAAAAGAAGCGAACCTCTGGAAAAATTTCAATAATAGTAATAATGTAATAGTAGAAAACAGGCTAATCGAATGTCGATAAGTTTTAGGTGGTCCTTCTATATAGTGAGAAAGAAAGGGTTTAAAAAATTATTAGTTAAGAGAATACGATATAGAAAAATCTCAAGCATATTAATATTATTACTATCTTTCTAGTCTTAAAAGGACTCATTTTATTTCAGTACTGTTTGTAAGAGCTGAGAGTTTCCTGAGCGAGGGAAACTTGCGCATCACCATTGGTGAGAATTCGGAGCTTATGTACTTTCAGTTTTGCTTATGAGTTTCTAAGAGCACTATTAGAATATTTAAACAATAAAAATTTATTTTAGTTTGATATGTCGAAAAAGTTTCAGCCCAAAAAATAATGTGTTTTTAGCGCACTTCTTCCTGACATAAACACAAACGTTTTCATGTAAATTCAAACACCTCTTCACTTGAAACCTCATATTTCAGCCTGAATAAAAAAAAACACCGTTCATTATTTAAAAAAAACAACAAACTGAGAAGTAATCGATTGATTGGACTTATGCTTTATTGTTAAACACATTAAAATAAAGCGAATCATTTAACACAGTAGAAGCTATGCAATTTTTTTAGCTTTATGTAACTCATCAATGATTGATTTATTCATAAAACTCATGAGGAAAACTTCTTCACGCTAACATGAAAGAAAAAGCATGAGGACAATAGTTTTTTTTTTTGAAATATTCGCAAGTCAACAGCTCTAAGTGGCTTCTACGAAAGAAATGTGAATTTTTTATTCTCTTGAGCAAACAAAAAAATTAGTGTGGGAAAAAAAACAATTTACACTAGAAGTAATAAAAAGAAATTGAATTAATTCAATTATAATCGTGCTTCAATTGTAATAGCTAAAATCGATAATACTTATAGCATTTTTATATAAAATATAATAATTTTTCTGTAAATGTACGGTATTTCAAATGAATTAAATCACATAATTCGTTCTCTCCTGAGTTAAACATCACTAGCCGAACAATAAGCTATGGAAAAACACCTTCTTACTTGAAAAAAAGTTTAAGAGTGATTTTTGAGTTTGATATTTTGTGAGATCGTATTGATATTAAGCTGATAAGATAAGCTTTGTCGCTGATCAATCCCTTGTAGCGAGATGCGCCAACTCATTCGTGTTCAACGTGATGTCGTGGAGGTGATGAGGTGAATGCGAGCTTCGTCTATACAGTGACTTGAATTGACCACTCTTCACATCAGTACTAGATATCTTACCCAAAATATATCTGCTATCAATTTATCAACACCGAAAAGAAATCGGGATCTGTAGGCTTGGGGACGGACTTAAACTTGATTGGGATCAGCGTATCACTGCGGCACCTCAACCACTGCGCTACATGCCCACATACATAAAATAAATGAAGAATAATTATTCATGTATGCTAAAAATTTCCTTCTACTCAACGATTACTAAATCATTATTGAACGTAACGTGCAAATTATGGTGTTAAATATTATTATGAGAGCCTTAATTTAGGTATATGTATGAAACGGCTTTTCTTCTTAAGTATAAGCACTTATAATGTGATAATATGGACGCAGTATATGACTACAATAAAGTGCTTTTACCTCAAAATAATCTCTACATTATTAGAGGAACATTAGACGAAGAGGTCAGGATGGTGATACGATAAATTTGAAACAGTGACGTCGTTGCGCTCCAAGCCAGTGACAATCTTAACTCAGCTCAAGCCCTCTTTTATTTAATCTTTTTTCTGCGCATTTTTTAGCCTATTTTATTTTTTCTTTTTTTCACTAAATTATTAGCCTATTTCATTTGATAGAAAGAAAACGAAGCTATCGTTGTTTCGTTTCTTCCCGTCGTCCATCTAGTAATCGTAGTGGAAATTTTTTTGTAGTCAAAATCCTTTGTAATGACTGCATACGAGCTGACAAATTTGTAAATATTGTGATTTTTTGCTAAACTAAGTGAAGACAAGCATTGGAGGTTGATTAGCATCAGATTAAGTGATATTCAACCAGTGAATACAATTAAAACAGTAGAAGAACCATGTGCCACTGAGCGGACGAAAAGCACTTCATTGATGATATTTCCATCTTACGAATAGAAAAGATATTCTATAAAAACCAGGCTTCATGCAAATAATTTTATGCCAACTTATTCATTTATGACGGCAAAACTTGAAAATATCCTCATTTCAGTATCAAGAAAGCACGGGCTTAAAGCACTGAAAACCAACTGGCTACTATAGCTACCATAGAGGTAGCAACAAAAAAGAAAATTTTTTGTGCCGGACAAAAGCTATAAGTCATGCTGAACGAGTTTATTATACTGTCACTCTGATTGAGTTTGTTCTTCTTTCAACTTATCTCGGAGGTGCTCAACTTACGCACTCCTACGAGATCTTAATTCAAATTGATCTGATTTCAACAAAGTCATTTGGGTGGAATGTAAAATCGTTTGGTGAGCTGTCAAAGTCAGAAAGATGGAATAAAGCTATTTATTTACAGTGGGACATCGCTCATTCGTTCAATGTACGTATGAATCATCCTCGGAATGGTGACTCATAAAAAGTTTGAAATAAATGAAATGGAAAA
>KN716270.1:121633-151355 GCA_000816705.1 Dictyocaulus viviparus | reverse complement strand
AAAAAAAAAAAAAAAAATTTTATAAAAAAAAAAAAAACCCCGTGCCAAAATAAAGCCGCGGAAAAACCGACTATGAAATCCTTCCCTCTGGGCTGAAGAGGTAAATGTACTCCAATTAGATTTAAAATAACATCTTCACTCAGCCGCCGCACTGTCAGCACAATGGTGTTGAATTGTCACTGTCATTCATTGTAATACTCATGTGAATTGTAGTGACCTGGCCAGAAGTCCTCAGTAGATAGGTGGGCACACGTCACTTATCACGTCACTCGTGTTGTATCAATCAAGTTCGATTCCCCTTTCGGCGAAACACTTCTTCCTATTTTCTTCGATTAGTAACGTGGCACCTTAATCATCTGTAAGAACAAAGATATGAGAATTCGTAGAGGTTGTTAAACATCAATCAATGTAGAAGCCAAATACGTGAATACCTCATAAATTATATTGAAGTTTGATGTTTAATTATTTTCACTGTAATGAGTCCAAAGAGGTTTTTCGACTTGAAGTTTTTTTTTGTTAAAGCAACAAATATATCCATTCACTCATTCTTTGTTATTGGAATCAAGTGTTCGACGTTGTACACTACGTAGTGATTTTCATTTCTAAACTAATTCTTCTTCACTTCACAATAATCACTCATAAAAGGTATATCATCTACTGTGTACTACGATCTTTGCCAATCACACTTGTTTTATTTTCAAGAGGAATTCAAGAAGAAAATCATGTCAACGGAAAAGGTATTGGACTGCAACAAGAAGTACTGAAAGCTGTTTATGGATGTGAATACTTAAAGCCTTATCCATGCGAGTACCAAAGTAGTCTAGCAGGTGATAAGATATTTAGGAGAACATAAATTTTGTTCAAAAACAATTTTCTGGTCATTTTGAAAATGTAAGCATTAACGCATGAACTCACTCAATCTATGCAACACAAAACAAGAAGAATAGACTCAGAATATTGACATACATTTTACCGACTGTTCTTTTTCTCGGTATTTCAACAAATGATAATATACTTTATCAAAAAATAATGTTTGATAATTTTGAATTTTATTTTTTTTAACCTTATTGGCACAACGGTAAGACAGCCTCAGGTTTTTTTTTCTGTTCCATGGTGGGTGTACAGTTATATTGTGCTCTACAGAGGCAATTAACAATAAATGAACAAATAAAAACTAACTATTTGTACATAAACTTATCGTTCAACATCATCTCACTTGTAAGTGGCTTGAAAACGGGAAAAAAAAGATTTATTCATGTAAATTTCTCAGACGATGCCAGTAACGATTAATTAGTATGCCGATGAAGTATTGAAATTAGAGCGAAAAATCTCGTTTCCAATTTTCCTCATCGGAGGTCATAAATACGGTATCGTGGCGGTTCATTTAAAGGTGCTCATAATGGTGATGGCGTTTAATTTTGACGCCAATCCGGCGCCGCCTAGTAATTTATGCTCGATTAATGTAAATGATATGTAAAAATGCGTGGATAATATATTCAAACTCAGGATATGAAGCTTTAGAGAGCCCGAATAAGGCGCTGATTAGCTAATGGTAAAAATGCGAGACTATTAATAAAAGCAGAGAAAATGTTATCCTTTGGAGTACTGCGCCAAACATTGTGTTAACGAATTTTGTTTTTACCCTTTAAAGTGCAAAATCCCACGATGAGAAAAGAATTCGTGTTGATATTATCTGTTCCAACACAGCTTTTTGTTTGAATAGCTCATTTTCTTTTCATATTTCAGCTCTTACTGAATTCTATCGATTTGTTTGAAAAGCATTAAATTAGACCTACTGCTTCGTCTTTCCATAAATGTTATATTGTGCAAGAGCAAGCGCTAGCTAGTGAACCTATTTTCAATTGCTCAGAATCGTTCTGTGATTGTATAGAATCCAAAATTAGCTTCCAGTAACTGCACAGAATCTCCAAAGATGCCATACATAATGATGTCATAACTAATAACTGTACAAAATACACCTCAGAGAGTTTGATTATAATTAAGAATCACTTGACTAAATAGCGTAGTCTAGAATAGCATTTCTAAAGATTGAATAATATCCTGCTGGACTTCTTCTATACGAGGTTGGTCACGGATTCCTACATTTCAACTTACTTTCTATTACCACAGAATGAAATTCTTTCATTTGAAGTGTATTCTGCTATAGCGGCAAAGGAGATGACTGTATGAGTGATGTCACTTTCCGGAGTGATTTTTAAGTTAAAATTGGAATTTTTGGGTATGAGAGTAAAAAAGCTTTATGTCTATTTTGAGAAGCGTTTTGGACTAATGCTAATGCGCCAACATTTAACTGAGAAGAAAAATGCTGAGTAAGAGAGATCTATGATTACACTTGTAATAGTATAACGCGATAACAGGTACTAATAATATGATAATGCTTAATGTGATGCGCTGTACTCGTGGCAAACAGAGACAGTAGGATTAAAGAATGCCCAAGCTTATTCCGCAACAGGGTTTAATCAACGTCAAAATTTACTTTATCTTGTTTAATATGATTTCATCAAATTAATAATACATTTCTGCGCCTGTAGCTGACAATAATGAACCAGTCAGACTATTGCGCTAACCTACGCATTGTTTCTTGCTTGTCAATCACCAGCGATAGCGGATGATCATACCCTTCATCCTATGTTTTCCTTAAAATGTAGGAACTAATTTGCGGTAAAGAAACTTTATTATGGCCATCTACTGTTTAAGTGTTATCACATTATGATATATATTGTAAGTCTATGGCTACCATAATAATGTCACATATCATATTTTGCATAATACGTGCAACAGAGTGACTTAGCATATGTTTAGAAGAAATCTCCATCATGCAGGAGTAATTATTCTCCATTTATCCTCGGTAAGAGGACGCCTGATGCAGCAGTGGAGTTGCCACTGTGATAGGCAGACCCTGACGAGGTTCTCAGCCGCCACAGGTGCGATCAAGCCTGAGATTCTTCAAATTGGTACCAGAGAAATCTGGGTAAGAAAATTAGCAGTGATTTTACGCAGAATAATAACATGACAATGTTTAATATCATGCGCTATACTCACAGCTAAGAGAAACTGGAGTCACACATTGAAGAGTCTCGCATTCATCCACCTCCACGACATCACATTGAGCACAAACATGTAAGCTTATCCCGCAAAAAGGAATGATCAGCGCCAAAGCTTATCCTTTGTACGTGTAATACTTGCACATCTCGAACTACATTATCGTAATGCTTAGTTGTATTGGTGTTGTATTATTGTTATAATCTATACAAAAGATGTACATTATATTTACACACATGCTATGTGTGTACACCCTACCTCCCTACTTCACCATATACTCTCAAACTCCTGCGTTGTAGTCCTATTCTCATCGTAGATTCTATAAAATTATTCCGGTGGACCACCTTGTGCAATCCAATTGACACAATCACACAGCACTGCTAGCCAAATAACTTTTCCCTTTATTTATTACTGTACTTTATATTCAATAAATACACTAGTTGACCACACAATGTGTATATTACAACTAGAAAACCATCAAAATTGAGTATCAATGTTCGATTTACCTCCATAGTTTCTACTTTCTCGATCGGAATATTCAATCAAAAATATCAAAGAGAATGCAACATTCAATATTTATTATTAATCTTATCAAAAATCCATCCCAGACAACCAAAAATATACTGTAAAAAATGTGAGAGCAGGAAATTCAATAAGAGTTATGCCTCAACCGTCAAAGTACTCCCGGACTTTTTCTCTCGAACGAAGATCTGCCTAAATAGAATAGTTTATTCTGTGCTTCTTTCACAATAATTTTTGGAAAACTGACGCAAAAAAATGCAAAAGTCTCTCAAGTGAGGACTCCACGACACTTAAAAGTCTGTAAAAAAATTTTTTTACTGACAAAAAACAATTTTTTCAACTGATTGATAAATTATGAGCCTTATTTCATTGTAGTAATAAAGAATTGTAACATTTTACAACAGCATTGGAAACATCGCACACACCCAATTTAGTAAAGAAAACAAAGAAATCGTTGTTACAAGTAATAATAAGATAAGATAAGATAATTGTTGGCGTTGATCAATCCCTTGTGGTGGGATGCGTGCCTGGTCTATACAATGACTTGAGTTGACCACTCTTCACCAAGTCAGTGCCAGTTATCTTACCCAGACTTCTCTGGTACCAATTTACCGACCCCGGACGAATGGCGGGATTGGTTGGCCTGGGGGGCGGCCGCGAACTGAATCGGCCGGCGTGTCACTGCGGCACCTCCACCACTGAGCCACTGCGCCCCCTACAAGTAATAATATGCATATGTAAATAATCATGACGACAATTAATCATAAGTATTCCATCTAATTGAATACTTACTGGGCCATTCACAACTCGAGTCAAACCTCACCCTTCTGAACATTGCAACAAACCAATGACGGCCTGTGTTGATTACCATAGGGACTCTCTAGCATGCCTCAATCAGGAATCCAAAAAGATAACATAACCAGCAAAGCTTTCGCCTAAGCACCCCACAAGCTGGACCCAGGTGCCTCTGACGTCTAAAGATAAAAGAAAAGTTTAAAAGCAATCAAATCTCGAGCCAAAGATCAGAGCCAATTTAGCGAAATTAAATGAACAACCTCACTACAAGTAGTGGAGATTGTTTCTTATTCTTTACATGAAATGCCAGAACAGTATCCAAATTAAAATCCACATAATAGCTTTACAGAAGAGCAAGAGCAGAAAAACCGAAACAATACGAATAAACGAAGGGAAAGTAGTTACCTGCGGAGAAAAGGACCCCACACTTAAAATCGGTGGGATGAACTCATACATGCCTCATTTGATCAACTCTCCCAAGAATCTATCTCTGTTTTTTTTCACATTTCGCCTCCAACAACAATATCACAGGAAAATCAATAACGTGAATGGATATTAATGAGCTTGTGAGCAAATGAGCACCAATTGCACGAATTTTACAATAAGTTCAGACAGCTATCCAAGACAAAAAAAATTTTTACAAATTCGTTGTCAGTCACTTCAACGCATGAATGAGAACAATGAGCAACAAACACTACACGATCGTAGCTTGTTGAGTATACGTAACATGCTTTCCACGCAAAATATCCTGTTGCACATAAGAATAACAACTGATGCAGCTCAACTTGTAGAAAAAGCCATGATTCGCAAAGGATTCTGATATTGCAGATCAGTAAATAGAACCGTCCTATATAACAATACTTTACAATTGTTATCGAAATCGCACAAAGTGCTCGAACCCGCACTTACAGATATCTGGTCTGCCGTGCTGATCCATTACACTATCGAGGCCCTTACTCTACGACCACTCAATGCTTCACTTGTAGTACATGAGTACCATTGTCAGCACTCGCCCGTTAACGGGTACTAACGAGGTCCACAGTTTCGCTGCCAACTCCGCACAACAACGGACAGCATAATATCACTTCAAGATAAAATAAAATTAAGAAGTGAATAAAGTTGAAAAATGATAAACGGCGCATATATAAGAAGAATACACAGTTTATTATCTGATGGAAATAAAATCTATATTAATAGCTTTCAAGTTGAGGATATTTAATCCTAAACATATCTTAGGCGATCTATGAGAATGGAGAACAATACGAGAGACGATTTATGAGTTATTTTCTCACTAATTAGAACAAGAACCGCAAGAACGCAATATCTTGGGATCTTTGAAAGAGGTCGAAATCAAAAGAATCCAAAATATGTGCATTTCTTGTCGACTACAGAGTTCTTCGGGGATTTACTATGCACCCTATATTGTGTTGGTAACCCAACGAGGATCATTTAATCAAACAAGCTACCAGTTATAAGAGTAGGCGATTTTTCGCTATTCCTTACATAAAAGCATTTAATTGAGTGTTTCCGGTTATCAAAAGGTCATTAGAAGCGCAATCATTTCTTTCTGGATAATAGAAGTTTCACTAGAACACCAAGAACTGGTAATAGAAAGTTACGCAGTGCAGAAACTATCTTCGGAAGAGCTGTGATTGTGTGAAGATATGTTACAAAAGTATATAGCAGATTAGACATTTCATTTGTTCCACTTATCATTGAAATATAATTAGATATTCTGCATCAAAAAGATGAGAGAAAACATAGATCGAAACGTGCAAAAAAAAAAACTATTGTCAAAATTAGCGTTTGAGAATGTTATGTTGAAATTATACAAATTTGAGCTCCAATGTTGTGTAAAAAGTATTTCTTATTGTCAAACAATCAATACTGAGTGGCAAATTCCCAACTATTAAAATCTCCAAATTGAACTTCTTGAAAAGAATTAGATTGAATGTGATAGAAGATAAAATCAAAAGTTAAGTTGTTTTCGAAATACATTATATATTAGCCAACTCACTACTCTTATAGGTTCACATGTTCTACTTTGAGCTGTAGAAATCACTACTTTTGTTGCCAAGTCCAGCTCGATACCGTAACCAGCGGAAACATAAACTGGAACTTTTGAGCCACCTAGTCGAGTTATATTCATCAGTACAGGACATATCATTTCCATAGGCGCATATCCATCGCTTCTTTCAGCGGAAACACGTTCAACAATCTAAAATACATAATATTAAACCAGCTCAGTCTATGTACCAAATATGATACGAGTATATTCACAACAATATAGTCAAATTTTAGTGACCGCTTATTTCACAGTACTTCCTGAAACTATAGATTTTACAATTGAAAATAAATGTATCATTATAGAACTACTAAAATTATTTGTCTTAAAGTTAAAATCATTTCAAAATATTATATAACTTATAAAATCTGCGACAAAATAGTATCAATAAAAAAAATAGAGTGTTTTAATGTCTTCAGAATATACGTAGTGAATATGGAAAATTTGCAACATTTTTAGTCTTTTAATTTTGTATTACATAATTACTTACTTCCTCTACCGCTTGCTAATAATACAGCACATTTCATGGTTGTGCAGCAACTTCTTTTGCATTATCGTCTATTGTTTTTTATTTCAACCTTCGAAAGATAGGTATTAAATTGCACGATCGCCTCAGATTAACTAATTGAAAATCGAAATCGATTACGGCAGTTATGCTCGATTGTGCCTCGTTAATATGAGTTGAAGAAAAATCTAAGGAAGACCGTCATAAGGATGAACTTCGTAGTCAAACTGCCGATCGCACTGTGAGTTACTGTTTCAAGTGATTTCAGAAAGCAATAAATTTGATCTCAGTGATGGGGTGGTTTACTTCAAAAGAAGATGCTCTATGCCACAAATTTGAAGCGCATATACTTATAATTTCTAATTAAAAATGGTAACCGTCTTTGTCCCCTTAAACTATTCGAGCACACAGCTCGAACCCCAGTAAAGCTTTAAAAACTAATTAAATAGTGTTCAAGGAAAGAAATTGTTGCCAATAATTGAGTAATTCCAAGGTTCCAGACTAGCAACACTGAAAAAACGGTCGAAAAAAAAATGATTAAAACCGCTGTTGTTCAATTACTCATCTTTTTAAGTGTGTTCTCAAAATCACCAACACCTTCGATTAGCTTAAACAGAGAAACATTCAAATTTTTGGCGACACCAATAGTAGCAATACCAGTCAACGCTCCTATATGACATGCGACCCCACATCCTAAAAACAGTTGTTGTTCGCTCTAAATGAAGAACACCAAGTTTCGAAGTGAAATAAGCAAATACATTTAAAAAAAATGAAATACCTACTTCTTATATGAAATTGTCCATTCCCATCACATATGATAACATCTGGTCGGATTAGCGGATAATCTGCGAGAGTTTTATTTACAAACTCCGCAAGCGGTGCAGCTTCTCTTATTGCTAGGTAATCGCTGATATATGGTTCTGTTATAACCATAACACTTTCGAAAGATTTAATGAGCTAAACTTTAAAATTTTAGATTTTACGCTCAATATGACAACTTGATATTGAAAAATTGCTAGCAATGGGCAAAGATTAAAATGAATCGTAGAATGTTTAAAAAAAGACCAATGGATTAAATTTTAAAAATTAGGAAAACAAGCGAGATTAACGACCAGCTGACATCAAATTCGGTAATCCAAATTGTTTAAACAGTGCGTAGCGCAACGGTTTAGGTAACCACACCATTACAAAATATTGGACTTCGATTCAATCAATGTAAAAATTCAATGTAAAGCATGTGTTAAATGGGGAGTCGATGAATACCTAGCAGACTCAACTGGGAAGACAAAGCTCGTTGACATGACAGAAGTTGCTAACTGCAAGCTATTGGGCCAGAATATATAGGCCGGAATTACACTCAATCATCATGGTAAATGATGAAGTCAAATGAGTTCACAAGGAGTGTTCGTCACAAAGATTATTTGATTCTGTATTTGATTATGTTTGATATCCTGCGAACAGGGAATGACCAACTGTGGATTCACATTTCCCGATAATCTTTCCCAACACATCATCTAATTCAGCAAGAATACTTAAAACGCGCCATTATAACTAACATATAAATATCCGTTATAAATTCCAAAAACGTGCTCTACATAAATGGAGTCATAAAGAAAACCATGAAGTTTTCTGTATAACATAGACAGGATAGAAGAAAAAACATCAAACAAAAGCTAGGACGTACATTTCTAACACGTATTCGAATCGAAAATACATGCCATTCGTATTATCTCAATTGTATTTAGAACAGAAAAAAGTCAGCAACTTTTTTTTCTTTATGAAAATCTGGCAACTCATTTTTTTAACTAAGAAAATAGATTTTCATTGTATACAAGAACGGCTGGACTTATTTCTGTGAGATGCATGTTCTTTAAGCAAAGCTTATAGTGTTAAAAAAATAGATTGAATCCTGTAACAAACCCTAGGTTCGAACGTCACGAAACTCAAATGGAGTTCGGAAATTGCAACATTATCGGATTTCAAAGGTATTGCTACTCGATGACTGACGATAAAAACAGGGAAAGTTACCAGTGACACTCATAATGGAAATTAATATAAAAATAGTGGTAGATCCATAACATTCTGTATGCGTTGACTGCTTATCTCAACCCGAGTAAATTCCGAAATAGTTTATTAATTCAAATTTAATGACTGTGTTATATAGATCTCTTGCATAAACTATTGATCAGCCACTTTTTTGGAAGTGATCAAACTTCTTACCACAAGGTGTTTCGTAAGGACTGAAAGTCTATAGAAAAAAAACTTGCCTGCATACTTGAGTAATCAAAAATATTGAAAGCTACAACAGCAAAATCTTGATTTCTTGTTGAATACGAAATATCAATACCACCAATCAATTCAATTTCTTCGAATGAATCCACAGCTTGGACTGGATAGTAACCTTCTCTTATTGAAGTCTAAAAATAAATTGGAAATGATTTTAAAACAAGCAATTTCCTTTCGTTTTGAGAGTACGTTAGGTGGAAAATAACTATTTTCTGATAATACCCTAAAATGCTTTGCAATTGTGTTGTTTACCACACGCATTATGAACCTAAATATGTTGTGATAAAACACACGCCATACTTCGTATTCCCTATTACACTGGTTCAACACCATAAACGTGTAGCAGCACCCTTTTGATAGAGCTCAGGATTGCGCTTTATGACTTTTCATCCTGCTTTCGAAATGTTCAAGTATCCGAGGTGAACGTTATATGCTAGGAAGAAAAGCAGTGTAAAAATGACGGGCTCAGGACTTTTTATGTTCTCTAAGTCCTTGTCATTATGTCCTTGTATGTTCTTTAAGACTCTCGTTTCCCTCTGATTAGATGTAAGGTTTGAAGTTCCTCATATTAACTTAGATAGGCCTCGATTAAGCATTTTGAGATGTTCTTTCTGTTTAGTGTGAATTGGTCAGAGAAGGTATCGTCATCAGAAATGTGCCTGTATTTTATACAAATCGTTTTCCTAGGTTTATATTTCCTTGTTACATGTTTGGTGTAATAAATAAAATATCAACGGCGAAGCGAAAATGACAAAGCTGCCAATTTTTTTTACTAACATGTCGTCCCACTGTAATTTACGCATGATGTTTAGAAGACTGTGAAGAACGTTTTCAAGCGTTTAATTAGCCAACAATTCCATAACCGCTTGTATCTCAACAGAATTGAAAGCTTCCCTATACTCTCAAGATACTTCTGTGACTTTTTTATTCCATAACTTGCGCACTATTATTCTGCAGCATCTTTGTCGCTTCAGAAACAATCTACGAAAAATAAAACAAACTTGACTACCCATCAATTTGAAAAAAATCCGATAAGTTTGGGAATTGTCTTTCAAGAATGCTGGCCAAACGAGAACACGAAATATGCAAAGTTGTCATATAAAGTAACATCTTTTTCCTGCTATTTCCGGCTTACCTCTACCAGTTCACAACACTTTTTTTTGTAGATTATCATGACATCATCACTGTAGATTAAAATAATGAGCCAGATATAGCATCTCATCACACCAAGAGCGTTGTAAGCCGATATCATCATCAGTGGTAGAAATGCGAACTTGTCGTTGAAAAAGGCCTAAATAATAATTATTAATGATACTTCGGAAGCAATTTAACCAATCCAAATTTGAAATACCTCAATTTTTCAAGCAGGGAACATACAAACAGCACAATTTTGCGTTTAAAAAGCCAACTGTAATTAAGAAAGCAAAAAATTACAAGTATCACCGGTTTTTGGATCTCTATGTAAACTAGTCGCACATTCACTTAAGAGAAGTATGGAAAGACGTTTATTTATACGTGGATGTTGTAGAAAAATTTTCTTTGAGTAATATTGAACAATCAGTCTTGGAAACTTTCTGACTCTACTCCACATTTAACTAATACATATAAAGAATGGTAAGAGTTACAATGTTGTTTTACAAACCTTATGTATGAATGTAGCATAAAACTCAAACATTGTCAAGCCACATATGTAGCATATATCTGGCAAAGATAATAAAGAGTCGACATTAATGATAAATGCGTACCTGAATGTTAAGTAAACTAAATTCAGAAAATTACAACAAAGCGCAACACTATTAATTAACAAAAAAGTCAGTCAATTTCATGCAATGAGATTTCATAAACTCTCACTGTGCTATTCATCGGGAAAAGGATGTAACATTTACTTACTCATTGATCACATGGAAGATTAACTTGATAAATTATAATCACCATTTTTTTAATCCTACCACGATATACACACGGAAAACAAACCATAATTATAAAATAAAAGTACTATTCTACCCAAAAATATAACCACATAAAGAGAAAAATTGTAAGTCGATCCAACATAGCAAAGGCTTGCAAAACGCGGGAATTTCCGCAAATATCCATCACCTAATGATTTACTGTCATAAATTCAGTTGTTCAGCTGTTTTCGTAATAAAGCAAAGCAACATTTCAAAGTAATAGAAATGACTACCTGAGCATAAGAAGCAGCAAGACTATATAGGTAATCGACAGAAAATACTTAATCGGAATTTCAAAAGGAGTAAACAGCAACGGGAAAAGAGACGTCGTAGTAATGATGGATAGTTGAATAGCCAACTTCATAAATTTAGGATTCTTAACTCGAATGGTTACATTAAGATTCATATAAAACTTAAAGTTTTTTCACCAAATATCATTGCTGAATGATTACTTGAACGTGTTAACTCACCGAAAATACCATGCATAACAATGGAATGATTACCAATAAGAGTCCTTTTTCATGAACATGATAGCCAAACCAGAAAAATGAAAATGCGCTAAGAGATAGTAACGTACATAAATCTGGTAATTTGCGCTTAAACAAGACGAGAAATAAAACAACTAGTGATGCAAGAACAAAGAGCATAGAGAGCAACGGAGTGATGGTAGGCAGTACAGAATGGCTATACACCTAAAAAAATATATATCTTTAAAAATAGCAGCAGGTATGAAAGGAAAACACTACATATTTAGTTAAATACACGCTACGATCTTACACGACAAATTAAGAAAAAAATTCACAATAATACCTTAACTATCCCAGAACAATATTCAGGTTTCATAAAAAACTCTGGCTTCCAGAGTGATAAAAGGTGATATAAGGAAAGATCAGCGATGTTATAAAGAGCCCAGAAATTTGGTGCCCAATAAGCATGCGTGAGCCCTGAAACACTTATAGGCTTGACGTAAAACTTTCAGAGTACAACTGCTTCAAAGAAAAAAAAACTGTACCGCGCGAAATTGGAAATAACCGGCTCAATATCTGTAGCACATTTTGACAACCACCCCAAACCAATAAAGGTCCAAAAGACAAGACAAAAGGAGCAATAATCGATACGGCCAATTTTAGAGCTGTTAGGGATAAAAGACAAAATTAAAAAATCGAAGAAGAAACTCCAAGTTGCTTAAAAATACTTGATTTAAGAAGACTAGTGAGTAAATTTGTTGAACTGCGAACAAAATAACGACGAAGGAAGAACACAACGTATGCTGGGGCGTAATAAAGGTAAATATGCTTGAAGTTCACCAATATGCAGTACAATAATGCGGACTAAAAAATTATCGTAAAAAATTACTGTTTAGAAAACATGAGATAATTAACGAAAAACCAAAACTATAAGATCAGTTCCGTACTGCTAGGTGCTTTTCACTATCAGCCAAATAAACAGAGAATATCAACATAGCGGTGAGCATTGAATTATATTGAAAATGGATATTATCAATCAATATGAGGTCCACATTGCACGACAAAACAATGAATGCGGCGATCCTAAAATTAGAATTAGAATACTCATTATTAATTAACAAAATTGAGATATAGCGAACAAAGTTTCTCGAATTGATGATTCGCTATTCCAGAAAATCGGACAATTTTTACTAACTTTTACTTCATAGAGATGCTTAATGTATTTCTGACTGATTATTGTTGAAATTAAGGCAGACACTTAACACTCGAGTTTCTGTGAAACCGGCAAGGAATATATTTTCGAAGATACGTCCTCAGAAAAGAAGCAGTTCTATTTTACAAATTTTGAGTAATTTGAGGTGTTAGCATTTGCTCTCTCTACACATAATGTTTACTGTCTGTCGTCTTAATTTGGTAGGTAACCAATAAGATGAGTACAACAAACCCACATTATCATTCACATGGGGCACAGTGGCGCAGTCGTGGAGGTACCGCAGCGAAGGGGAAGCCCGATTCAGTTCGCGGCAGCACACTAAGCCTATTGGAGCCGCCATCCTTCCCGGGTAGATTAATTTATGCCAGAGAAATCTGGGTGTGATAACTACCACTGACTTGCTGGAAAGTGGTTAACTCAGGACACTGTATATACCAGGTTCGCATTCAACCACATCCACGACATCACGGTGAAAACGAGTGCGTTGGCGCATCCCACCACATAGTACTGACTAACGCCAATGCTTATCCTATCTTATCAATAACGTCATACCTACTGAACTCATAGAAAAAAATTGAAAAAGAAATCATACATTTTGAAAGACGCTGCTTTACCAGAAAAGAATACGCACCAGTGAAAAACAGACAGTTTACAGGAAAGACGACCACAAATAAATGTTGAGTTATTTGAGAACCGAATAAAATAATTCCCAGTGAATACTGCTCTGTAGTCAAATGAGGTCTCATTTAGAGCAAAGAAGCCCTATGAAGGGTCGTCATGAAAAAGCGATATAAACAATGCAAAGCCAAAATTTTTGTTGGTGCTCTCGGCTTCACATTCTAAAATTGAGCAAGCAAAGCGAATAGTTAATTTCCTTGAATGGCTCGTCTTCATGCGCAGTGCACGAACCACCATTCTTTCATTCATTCTTTCTCGCGCAATTGTCGTCCATGTTGGTGCTTTCGCGTACCAGTGGACACTGGCGCGGCCCATTTCTATGATCCTGAAATTGTTATTAGCGGCGTATACAGCTTTCTGACGTTTACCTCGTACACGTCCGTTCATCCTTCGTCGCTCAGCAAGACGTCTGCATTTTTCTGGAAACCATTCTACAGTTCAATTTGTCCAGCAGTCCTCCACTCTCATTATACGACCAGCCCGGTTATTTTTCGCTTTTAACGCGTATTTCTCTTGGCCTTGCGAACGAGATATTTTCGAAGTTCAGTACTGCGTAGTGCGGCTTGGCGCTGTTTCCACCCCAATTGTATGCCCTACGTCAAAAACGGCAGCGACCAGCGTGCACGGTACTGAGGCCAGAGTTTTCTTGGTGTAGTTTCAGTTCTCTGGATTCGTGAGGTAGTCCTGCTAAGACGTTCTCATGGTCTTTCCCAGGCAATGACCCGCTTATCGGTTCAAAAGGATTTCATCAAAACGCTACCGAGTTTTAATAAGTTTACTTTTGGCCAGGTTTTCATATAGTAATACAAGACCTAGGAACACCTCCCAGCCACGTTGAAACAATAAACCATTTGGGAGGTTGCGCAAATTATACAGAAGGAGTCACATAAAGTACAGAACTCATACAAGCTCTACCTCTAAGTCTCATTCTGAAGCTTTCCCGAAACTACCTACTCGCTAACTCATGTGCAAAACAGCGGCTTCTGAAAATTGAATATTTCTTTTCCATAAACTAAAGACTGACAAACAAACGGACATAGTTGTCCATACTTTTGAATCATTAACGTGAAAAACTTGATTTAAAGCTTCTTGACTTTTCTCAGTAGCGTTGAACTCATTATCATTCCAATTCGGTCATCGTCCAAATTAATTTCACTAGTAATACCTATTCAAAGCATGCAATACAAATATGCTCAAGAATAAAGGTTTGATGCGACATTGGTAACAAGACATATTTTTCAAGATTCATTAGTTTGTGAATTGCAATAAAAGTTAAACAGTAGCGCAACAGTAAAGAACTCCAGGAAACTCATCCACACTACTTTTTTTTTGTTTAGTTTAAAGAAAATTGAGCATGATGTATCGTTTACCTTGCTTTCATTTCAAGTTTTCGAGGAAGATGGTTCCAACGCGACGAATTGCAAAAGCAGAATATAATACACGAAATAATCTGCAATCCATTGTTATGAGAGAATGATATTAAGAACTATGAAGTACATGTATAAATTCAAATCTCAACTTGTGTCTTCATTAAGGAGCAAATTGTCAAAAAGTACGAACATCCATCATCAAAATCACCTCATGAATGTTAAGTTGTGAACATGAAAAAAACCAGCACTTACATAAAAAGCATCCGTCGCAATGACTGAAATGCGTTGAAAATAAAGTACACGTTTGTTGAAAAGCGGAGCTTTCTTGAGAACAAGTATATCATCAAGCCCGAAAAGGAGGGCTATTGTTGCAAGAAACTAAATCCCAAAAGACAACTTTTCATTAAAGAGATATCAAAATTAAAATAAGTTACCTTTTCAAAGTAGGCAAAGAATGGAGGATAGTCGACAGTCCATACAGATGTAGAGTCGTAATACCATTCAGAAGGCTTTAAATTGTGTACAACAGCCATCCAATTACGGTGAACCTTTAGCGAGCTGTTTAAACCATGATGTTCTACGACAAAAATTTGAAATGAAAGCAACAAATTCAAGAGTGTGTCCAACTGCCTTAGAAAACGCCTTACCTCAAAATCAGTTGAGATATAGGTTGGGATAAGAAGTATTTTAACTGCTATCAAAAACGATACCACCACAAAAACAGCTTGGTATGGTGATATATACAATGTCATGCTGGGTATAAAAATAAAATGATAAGATAGTTACATATCGTTTAAATAATTAAAACATTGTATATTTGAACACATGCGCAGCGATATAATTTTAGAAACTATGTGAGGTCGAAATGTGCAAGAGAACACTGATTTCAAACGTCAGCAGATATTAAACGCAAACGCATGTAGACGTAAGTTTCAAGAAAGCATTTGAATCATGATTGGACACTGATATATTTGGATGGCCCGTTTTTACTCTGACCTTATTTCATTAAGACGGTAGCGATTCTTTCTAGTTTACTCTTGGCTAGGTTTGCAGGTCGAAATGGAAAGCCTATGAACACCTCTCAGCCATGTTGGGATAGTAGTCCATCTGGGGGGAAACACTGGTATAATCGAGCACAAATTGAGATAAGTACAGTCACGTTGTAAGTATTATTAATCACTCATTTGTTTCTATGGAATCGAAACGATTTTACCCAATGCAATACGTACGGAAGCAAAATTTCACTGGGAAGCAAATCATCACATGGTACTCGAGACACCTTATTTTTCGTACACTTTCTCATTATACTAACGAACCGTCTTGAATTCATTTCTGTTATTCTCAAAACCAAGTAGAGACAACCTAAGTGGTTCATATGTGTTTTACATAGATATAGAATAATAAAAGGTAGCTAAATAATGTTACTCAGAGACGAAATGATTCCTACTTAAATTTAAACTACGAAAAGTAATAGTTCTATATGTAAAGAGCCTACGCGGTGTAGTAACCACTATAGATCTACATTTAAAAATTATATGATACTTCACCTGCCAGACTTTTTGTAGTAAAAACTGAAGTGCTATCTGAACGTACTCCTAAAACAAATTGTTGCTACCAATGGGATCAAGCATTCATTGAGCATAGTAGCATGTCCCCCTTAGCATCTGCATTTCCTTTTTTATTTCGAATCCGTCATACCTAACTCCAACTCTGTTTTAAACACTTACACCCACAACACAGCGTACCCAAGTGTTTTGAAGAGGGTTTGCTTCAGCGTCAACCTTTCTTTATAGACGCTTTTTACGATGCGCGATGCCAACTGGCGCATTCAAAGTGCAGTCGCGTTTCGATAGCGCAAAAGTGATCGGCGTCGTGGTTGTCATCGGTTTTTTTTCTACAGTGTTTGACTACCTGCTATTGAAGTTTGGACGGTAAGTGGATGTTAAGTAGTTGCTCTTCATGATAAATCGAAGAAGCATCAGTTTTTGTTATTGCATTTCATACACATAGAGGCTAAAAGTGGGTGGAAGTAGAAAGTGTATCCAGTGCTTCTTATATCCATATCACCTATTGTTAACTTGAAAAAGGTTGCGTATCTAACAGCTCAATTAAGAGAATGATATAACATTAAAATTCGCGCTGTTCTTACCGCTGGTAACGCTAATGCATATGCTTTAAGTAGCATGGTCAATATCTTTAAAGTATAGGGCAATTGTTCTTATGATCCAATTTGAACACAAAAACGTAGATAAGTTCTAGCACGTCTGATCTTGACGTTTCCTTTATTTGTCACTAGTGTGTCGTCTGTCTAATTATTCAGCTAACCACATCAAGAAATTTTTTTAGTTCTTCTATGATGTTTGATACATATTAAATGCTATGTCCAATATGTTAACAGTTGAATGAACATAAGTTGTTTGAAACGGTGCATGGCTGCAGTGATCAGTGATGCTCTTTCCATTCTCCATTGAGTGCACGCACAGCTTTCATTTGGGTCGGCAGGATATTTGTTTTAAACAGCTAAGGGTAAAAGCTTTTTTTACATTTATTATTATCTACCACATAAGCTATCACAACCAGAGGTCCAGCTCTGTATGATTAATTTGGTGGCATAAATTTAATGGAAACATCAAGCCGTTCAGGATTATAGGAGGTCTAACTTTATAAAACTTATGTATGATTGGTGTTTGCGTCTCACTACCAATGCTGAGAATTGAGCTATTTGTTACGCATCCAGGTATGAGAAACTAGCTCATTTTTTCAATCCATATAAAATACTTTGTATTGCAATATCTCGATTCTTTGTTTCACGCTTTTGCCTTATAATAAATAGAAATGTGTCTCTCGTATCCCTTATATTCTTCCTCGCTCCAATTTCACCATTATAAATTCTTCCCTATTCAATTGTTTTAGCCCAATGAGATTCATATAAGCGATATTTCAGTGTCATTCTGGAAGTGTATTTATTTGACTTTCCTTTCTGCTATATTATAAACTGTGACATTAAAGCAGAAAACATTGCTAGGATTTCGCTTTTCATGTCGAATTGATCTAACTGAGACATTTCGAACTAATAATAATTTTAAATCAGTATGGAATACGACAATAGTGGAGAAGAACACAGTTTACCTGCAACTCAAGATATATCTGGCGCAGCGCATCCCGGGAAGCCTTTCGAAGTTCATGTGAACGGAGGGTATGGTGGTGAGTCTACTAAAATGGTGCATTTGAAGTTTGATGACAGTAGTTTTTTGCTAGAATACAATATTTGTTGGACCTGTAACGAACGTCACTTGATTCGCGAGATTCTAATAAGCAAAATCTACTCTTTCAAATAGTGGTTCTCCTAGACTAACCACATATTTGCACTCATTTCTCTTAATCTTGTTGTGATAGAAACCTTTAGATCAGAATTATGGACATCCAGAATCACAGGATTTAGATGCAAACATACATGGATATCATCAGGAAAATGAACATGCTCCTGACAGTGCTACAGGTGACTATTTTGATTTTTTAAGAACTAATTGCAGTGCTATAAAATAGTATTTGAATTCAAAGTTTTTAGAAAACTTAATAAAATTGCGATAGGTTTTCTCGATATAGGTTTTTAAGTGTGTTCGTAAAATAAAAGCTGAATTCGAAACAAACACGGAATATACTTTGAACTATATTGTGACAGGTCTGTTTTTAAATATGAATATCATGAACCTGTCAAAGTGTTTGGTCGGAAACTAGAACATTGCTTATAACTCGTGACATTTGGTTGGACTTTGCATATTAATAATTCTTAGAACTGGTCATTTCTTTACAATGTTTACTTTCTTTCTGTTTCGGAATGATCTGTAGTCAGCTCTTTCCGTAAATCTTCGAATTATAATAAATTGGAGTGTTTACAGCTATGATAAATTTAGTGGTTGCGTTTTTTTAGTTTAGATGTTGAATATATGGATTTTCTGCCGGTCTACTTTTATTTCGTTTTTTATCGCGTTTAGTTTGATGATACGGGGTTCGCTGATTGATTTCAAGGCAAGTTTTCTCTTCTAGCTGATCATATCGTGCCAGTTGCTGACGATCACGCCCAGATGGACGTAGGGCATGACGTCACTACGGGCTACAATGGACACGAAGCATTTGACAATGATGTTCATTCTCAAACAGGTGTTGATATTTCTTGTGGACTTGACTTGTGAAATGTTACGTAATATCTAGTGTCTGTTTGAATTTATGATTCTACTTATTTTCATTGATTTTATAATTTTCATGTGGACTCAACAATTTTAGCTTTGAATAACGTATAACTTCATGTAATTGCTTCATACTTTTTGTAATTAGTATTTTGCACTAGAATATTGCAAAAAGAATGTGTTTTCAGGTCACCCTGAAAGTGGTGTCAATGACTGGGGTGAGCATGGTGAGGAGTATGATCAGTCAGGATATGATGGACATTGTTATGACCAAGGCTACGGTGGATATGAGGATGGATATCAAGGAACTGCAGGCGAGGCTTTTCGTGGCCGAGGCATGGCGCGGTAAGCGTTCATAGGCATCATTTTCAAAGCTATATTGTGCATATGTTTAAAATATCTATTTTTTGAACGGCAGTGTCAACAGAGGTTTCGAGCGTGAGTAAATGGTACGGTAACGCACTAAAAACAACTGATCTTAAGGATTAAACAGAGTGTACTGTTCTGACTTCCATTGTTTTTCATCCTTTAATCAGAAAAGAAGAGAACGTGCTGAATCTCAACATGTTGCGCATGTTCTTTTTGGCTAACGTTTTCGATAGTGATAAGGCTTTATCAAATAATGAGAACCTTCCTTTGTTTGCTCTCATTCGATTGTTCAATCACGTCCGAAATGGCAGATTTCTTAACGCGGTCGTTTTTCCCAAGGTTTACGCGTTTTTATTTCACTATGCTTTCTATTTAACTATGCTCAATGTTTCAATCCAAAGTGGCCACATGAACTGAGACGAATTCAGAGTGTCGTTATTCATCATGTGTCATGCGTATAATTTTAGTCCACCCTATAGAGGATTTCCTCCGGGTCGTGGAGGTGCTATGCCCACAATGTTTAATAACCAACAGCAACAGCAGCAACAACAACAACCATCGTTTTTCCGAGGACGTGGAGGTTTGAACTTCTTTACAAATAAAGTAGTATGTGCACACCTCTAATAATTTGGTCCAAATCATTTTAGCACCGTCTTTCATTCCGCCGATACGTGGAGCAACAACACCTACTCGAGGCTTCGTTCCGCCGCCATTTCGTGGTCGTGGATTCCCACCTCCACGTGGTGCTTATCCGCCTTTTCGAGGAGGATATCCAGGGACATATCCACCGAACTTCGCATCTGGGTACGCTCCGCCTGGGCAGACGACTTCGACGCCTGTGGTTGATCAAGCCACAAGGTTAAAAAGAGTAAGCTATTACAGTTATGTAACGAGTTTTATTACTATGTAAAGAAAAAAGTTTTTCAATACTAAAAATTATATGACCATAGCCACACCACTTAACAGTTTATACCTTTTGACGAAGAAGTATTTTCTCATTATTTATTTTCAATTATTTTTTATTTTCATTATTCATTATTTTCAAATATTATTCAATATTTCGACCGCGTAAAAGTAACAAATTGATTGTCTGTCGTTTGCAGACTTATTTAGTTGTCTATTAAACAATCGATTTCAGCTAGCTAACTGTGAGGAAGACGAAGAATTATGGGTTGAAGCCGAATCACCCGAAGGAAAACCGTATTTCTATCATTGGCAGACGCGTGAAACAGTGTGGGACCGTCCAGAAAAAGCAAAGGTTGTTGGACAAACCGAACTTGCTGAATTGATTCAAAAATCAAGTGAGGAGGAGCGAAAGGAACGTGAAGGTGAGGTTCATTAATTTTTTCATTGCAGCTGTATCTTAAATGTTTGAAGCTCATTTTGTGCTTAATGTCTTCATATAATTTGTGTGTTATGTAGTTAAAATAGACGCTACTCATAAGAAGAGATTTTGCATAAAGTGACGTTCCTATGCTTTCGTGTTGGGCTTCCCATATCCTCGTCAGCCCCAACACATGTTTTCTTCTTCTTTGTAATTAGGAATGTTAATGTTCATCGACGAACATTTCGTAAGAAAATCGATGTTGAAATATCGACTGTATTTGTGAATGTGGGTGACTCTGTAGGAGTTTCAGGATACAGAGGACATCAGGTTAGTGATGAGCAGGTATAGCAATAACTTTTATTATAAAATAATGAAATGGACACGTGTATTTTCGTTTTCGTTTTCCCTCCCTATTGTATTCTGCAAGGCAACAGCATCGACAGGATGATGAGAAGAAGGTTCCTGAATGATACTGGTATAAGCTGGCAGGTTAAATCATTATAATATGATGAAACGCATAATAATCGTATGCAACCGGTTACTGTAGCCTTTCGTAGTTTTCACTTAATGTACAAGAGTGAAATCGTGCACCGGCAAATATCTATATGTGAATGTTCTGTCTATTTGTGCAACTGAATTCTATTTCAGTACTTTTTTTTAAATCTTGGATTTGCATTTTGTGAAAATTAACATGTTGAATCGGAAGACTGCTGTTTCATATTTAAGTGAAACTATGTGATTTTTCTAATGTTGGAGTTACTCTTCAAGTATCATTACTATACATGAATACATAGTTTACGTAGTATACACATGTTATTACATATGAAAATAGTATGTATACATAAATCCGGTGTTTCGAAAGCAAAAAATGATATATACAATTTACATATGAATAAATGAGTTCTTTTGGGAAATATTTGCATTTGAAGTGTTCACACATGTGTAGGTCTGGGAAAGTGGCTTCATATATCTATATATGCGCTTATATATAAATAAAGGAATGGTCTTTACAATCACTTGAGAAGACTAAACCTGTTGCCAAGTTAATGGTGGTTACTCTTCTAAATTGTTTAGCACCAATTCACCGTCCTTAATGAAATGTTTTTTTTGTGCTCCAGACTCGGATTCGAACCAGCATATACGGTGTTCGAGCTCGGGTATCCCTGCGGTCTCATATTTTATATGATGGGGATTCAAAGTTTTAGTCGATGGTTAGGGATTAATGCTTTTTAATTGCTGTTTTAAAGTAATTCTGCATATATATTTATGGGGAGTCATGGTATCGATACAATTTTAGAAATAAATTTATGACAATACAATTCTTTCAGGTCATTTGTGAATATCCGCCATGACCACTTGTTCTACTGCTGAGAAGCAGTGACTGACTGATTAGTCACAGATTTCTATAATGAAAAAAGAATGGTGAAAACTTTCTGGCCTATCTAATAACGATTTCGAGTTGATCTTCCATTTCTTTGTTTTATTTTTTCAATCTTCTGCAAAGCAACAAAAATTGTTTGTGTTGGTCTGCGATTGTCTGTACTTTTCGAGTTTCGATTATTTATATGGACATCTAAACTATTTGACGGCGCACGATATTTTCGTCTCTATAGAAAAAAACTACTGAACGGTTGCAACAAGCAAAGCAATGTCAATTGTGCGTGTGTGGCTAATTCTCGGTTGTTAAAGTCGCCAATGAGATGTCGATTGTGGCAGATGGACAGCGGCGTGAGCGTGTACAACCAGATTCCCGGTCTCTCTCCGCCTCGCATTCGTCGCTAGCGCAATAGTGTAATGTCCATTTTGTTATATGTAGGGATCTACATGAACAAGAGAGCAATGATTTAATTAAGGAAAATCGCGAATGAAGATAACGTAATGTATATTAGGTCTTTAATAGCACTATCAAATAATAACACAATTATGTAAGCTTCCCATATTGCTGGACTGCTGCCATTCACATATGTACGAAATCACTGATTTCCTCCTTTTTGATAGTCTACTCATCCCTGCTTTTATGTGAATAGAATGAAGCAAATTGTAATTTCCAATGTTTTTCAGATGCTCAACGAAATGCTAACACATATACTCAGAGACCACCTGCTGGTGAGAGTTTGTTTTTAAATGTGGTGAATAGTATCAATGGTATCTATAATTTCAAGGTTGAGATTATCTGTAAATTATATTGTGGATAGATATTCGTTTTTCAATAATAGCAGTGGCTGAGTAGTCTACTGCATGTGTATTTATCATACGTAGTCTTTCTCCTATATAGCCAAGTCATTTTGATATCTTTCTTTACAGTAGTATTTTTAGTCATTATTCATCCTTCAACACGCTGATGAATTATTAAATACATTGTGAGAGATAGACGATCGCTTTTGAAATATTTTTTTCGAGGAATATTCTTTTTATATTAGACTGCTAATATCACAAGGGTACATGTTGTGCAAATGTGACAAGAAATTTAGTGCATCAAATCCCGTGAATCTAAGACATGTGACTTACTGGGTACTATTATGAGTTTTCATTAGTTAATTTCATGTGTATTGTATGGTATCCACAAGGTTCATGTTTAGGATTCGTACCACCTCCATTCTTTCCACCTGCTTTTCCTGTATCAACACGTGGTCAACAACCTATGGTACCAACAAATCCGGACGAGGCTTGGAATGAGTACTCAGCACCCGACGGCCGTAAATACTACTACAATTCTATAACTCAGGAAAATACGTGGGAGAAGCCACAGGTTTTAATAGACAAGGAAGGTAAATCGGTTCTTTCCAATTGAGTTTTATCACTGATTTTTTTTATTATTGGATTTTTCATCAAAAATAAAGTTGTATATATATATATATATATATCATGATAGGTTGGTCGACATCAAAAATATTGTTTGTTTGGATATTGCTTTAACCCCATGTTTTTTGATTCGTTTGTTGCTGGAAGCCTTTTTCCCCGCGGGAATTTGTGCTGATACTTTGAGAAGTGTTCAATGGTATGAAGTCTGGAACATATAGCGAAGGACGGGCAAAATTTTATGACTCGTTCAACTTTTATAATATTGCTTGAACTACCTGTGCTGCTTGTTGTGGAGGGAAATGCCACACTTTTTGTTATCGGCTGGGACGCAGCAATCTTTGGTGCATCTTATCGACCTGGTCAGCGTTCTTCTCGAATGTAAATGTTTCCGCAAATATTACACGTATAAAGCATATGGCAAGGTTTGGCGATGACCAGTCCCTTTTACGAGATGGACCTACGAATTCGTTTTCAACGTGATATTGTAGAGGTGATTAAATTCGAGGTTTAGTGTGCTCCTTATTTTATCCAAGTTGTCAACCTTGGTAGATGGTGAGGTTTTTAGCCTGTGGGGTAGCGGCGAACATGATTCGTGCCTCGCGTAGAATATCAACTCTTGTCGCACGTCATTATTCAACGGAAAAATGGTTGGTAGCTAAGATTGAGTAGTTTAAAAGAAGACAAGACGTCAAAACTGTGGTTTTTTTCTATTTTTTAGTACAGAAAGAACCCACCATTTGAATATTTTTATCTTCTCAATTTGTTTCAAACAAGAACGGGCAAGAAAGTGGGTAATGTTGAGCTCTTATGCAACATTTCGTGTAGTTTTAAGAGGATAATCTTCAATGGTTACTCCTAATCTCATGTAATTGACTTTCTTTGGCCTTTCATTATGTGCCGTACTCTTTAAAAAGCTGTAAGCTTTTGAAGAATCCATATTTTAAGGTGTCCTTGTTTCTTTGCGAATCATTTTGAATTGAAATTTGGTTTTTTGTGTGTCATTCTTGTCTGTAATACAAATATTAAATAAGCAGCAAGTAATGCATGATTAACAACAGGACATAAATGCTCATTTTTGAAAATGCATTCCAATATCGAATTTAAATTTTTTTTTCTAAGCAACCATAGTTATTATAGTATCAACATAGTACTTTAAATAAGTTACATATTTAGCTTAAAAATGACGTTCATTAAGCTGGGAAATCGCCGATGGATTCTACATCACCAGTTGTACAGCAGGTGGCTACAACTGCAGTAGGAGGGTCGTCGGGCTTGCAGCACGATGCAATCGCTGAGGCTCAAGCAAAAGCGCAGGCTGCTTTGGCAGAATATCTCGCCCAGGTTCTTTACTACATAAATTTTTTGTGTTAGTAGTATTACAGTTTTTAATAGCTTGTTTTTATTTTGAGGTCATTTCTTTATGTAAAATGTTATATGACAATATGCATAGTGTTGGGTCTGCTCCTAAGTTTTCACTTCATTTGGTTTCGTTTAGATGAATCTATTTTGCGAAAACATAGTTTGAATCCCAAACATGTTCCGTCTACTAAAATATGTTCCGCCTAGAAAATATCGAATTGAACTGAAAAATTATATGCCTTGTAAATCTTCGTCGTTAGGGAAACTGTATTTACAAATGTGCATTTTCATACGCTCACCTCAAACTAATGTATATATTTCGGTATTTCCATATATTCATCATTAGAAATAACTCTTAACCTCAGCATCTTTTTCAAAAAGAAGTTTCAAGTTTCCTACATTTTGTATTTGACATGTTTGAAAAGATTGAACTTTTTTGATGGGAATGGGACTACGTGTTCTTAGCAATGTTAATCAACTAATTTTTTTAATACTATGGATATTTTGTTTGAAAATTGTTCTGTTTTTTTACGGTTTACAAACAAACTTACAATTCTGTCAGCATTCCCGTTATGTCATGAAGTTTTTGGATTCTGCAAACATTTTCATCATGTGAATGTTTTTTTTTCTAACTATATGCTAACAGTTTTATTTACTGTTTCCAACAATTTAGCTTAAAGAGGTATTATTGAAAACGGTAATACGAATTGAATTCACGTTGTCTATTAAGAATGTGGCCTAGACAACAAGAGTACATAGTACTTCATGTGAATAGTTTTCAAACAGAATTCAAAATTATTCCTCGCTTAACTATTACTAATCACTTAACTGGTATTGAAGGCACTTTGACTTCTGTTTCTCCAATGAGCAGTCGTCGTGATCGTGGTGGTTTTGCCGAACATAGTGACAAACATGATCTTCATTACGTGGATTTATAATCGTATTCATTTTGCATGGAGATGGTTAACGTTTCAGTTTTCATCGTCAGATTTGTTGATTATCATGAATGCGACAAGCGACCTCAAAAAGTACATGGAAGATGGCATAAGATTGCACAGCAGTAACCTTCAGCAGACCGTTTCCGAACAAGTATTCAATGGTCGTTGTTTGATAGAGTTTCTATCCACGCTTGAAACCTTATTTCCTTTAAGCCGACGCTAGTTTAAATAGGTTTTCTTTTAGTTGGTCTGTAATACAAAGATGAATGGTAATTTTCTAGGAATATTTCCGGATTGGTAGGTTTTGGACCGTTCGGAGAAACGGCAAATCGGTAACGATATACTGTTAATGATTTTAAAATGACTTTCCATGTCAAGATAATCTCCGACAGTTTCGACGAAACACTAAATTCTTTTCATTTTGAGAATAGCATAGTTGTAAATATTAACAATGCATTCGCTTTTTATTTTGAAGTATGTGTCCTAAAACTGTTTCATTCTTTTAATGCTATTTTCTTGTATTGGTGCATGTTTATAGAAACTCAGAGCAAAGCTCACTGATTATTCAGAGCAAAAATAATGCTACACAACAACAATATCAGCCACCAGCAAAAAAGGTTGAAGAGAAAAAAGACAACACACGTCCAATAAGTAGCACACCAGTAAGCGGTACAGCCTGGTGTGTTGTGTGGACAGGAGATGGCAAGGTGTGTTGCTCCGCTATGTTTGTTCCTTCAATTTGTTTTTTAAGTATTCAATTTTATATCTGCTCTTTGATGAGCTGTAAAATTATATTCCTTCAAAATCATTGTCAAAAAATAATAAACTAATTCAAGTTGTAGGTTATTAAAGTGCTCAATAGATCAAGTGTTCCGTTGATTTGTGCTTGCATTTTTTTAATAAATGAGACTTTCAATTTTTATTTACTTGTTTAGCAGTTGTATAGCAGACATGTGTTAATTTCTTGAAATTCAGTTTGTTTATGCTTTCAGGTATTTTTCTACAATCCTTCAACAAAAACCTCCGTGTGGGAGAGGCCTCCAGAAATGTATGGAAGGGCTGATGTTGATCTGCTCGTTAGCAAGTGTCCTGAAGTTAAAAAAGGTCTCTTGCTTTTTGCGTATCTTGTGTATTTTATGCATACGCTCACTGGTATTTTAAAGACGAACCGGAGCAACAGAAAAATGGAGGCGATTCGGACGACGCTTCTGACGACGAGGATGGGGAAGATGGTGAACCAGCTAAGAAGAAAAGTCGTTCTGAACGTAAAAAAGCTGCGCTACTGGCTCAGCAAAAAAAAGAAAAGGTTCATTATTTTTAGTCTTTATTTTTGATGTAAATGAAAATTAACAAAAAAACAATTATTGCTAGAGAATGAATTGTATCCTTTATAATTTCAAGGAGAAGCCAGTACGTCAAATGCTGGAAAAGCCCGTGGATCCAGCTGTTGCGGCCGAACTGCAAGCCCAGCGTGATCGCGAAAAGGTGTAATGACACGAACTATTTAAATTATGAGTAGATGACACGTTGTTTTTAGTTGCCTTTGGAGGAACGGCTTCAACAATTCAAAGCGATGCTAGGAGAAAAAGGTGTTGCCACAGGCAGTACTTTTGAAAAAGAGCTATCGAAGATTGTTTTTGATCCTAGGTACTTGTTGTTGAGTGCTACCGAGCGAAGAGCGGTAGGTTACTATTTTGCTCATAATTGTTCATTGAATGCATGGTTTTTCTTAATAATAATTTATAATTTTTAACATAATATGTGCTTTACTAACTGTTAGGGTACTGTGGAATTGATGCCTTCATCTTCTATTAATACATATGCCTATTAGCGTGGAATCCATTTCGCTTTTATTCTGTCTTATTTCTTGGAAGGCACCGCATTTTATACATGATTGTATTACTAATAGTACATGGTATAAATTCAACATATCTGTAAATTCTAATTGTTGTAATAGTTATAAATTTGATTGATCTACTTGTCTCAAAAAATCCTGCGATAACATGAGTAAATTATAATTATGCAGGATAAAGCATATTTATTCGGTGCTGCAACACACATTCATTGCATTTCTAAACTAAAAAAAAAGGATTTACTAGTAAAATTTGGTTTATCAACTAATTTTTTTACTTCTGGTATAAAAAAGACGTTTGGCAAAGACTTGGTGTTTGTTCTCATGAATACATTTAAAAGTCGTAAATTTGGGTAAATGTGAAATTTATTCATTACAGTGTTTTGATGCATATGTTCGTGAAAAACTCGAACATGAGCGTGCTGAAAAGAAACGTCGCATGAAAGAAGCAAAGGAGAAATTTCAAGAGTTGCTCGCAGAAGCGGAGCTACATGGAAAGTAAGTAACCCATAGAGTTTTTTGAAAATTTTCTTCTATTACATAGGTTGTATATCAATTCACGTATAGTAGAATGGTGTGTACATGTGAGCAGTGTGAATATAGTGTTGGCGAATAGAGATTACTACGATGAAATTATAATAAGCAGTTAGGGTTATTGTATGACTCGTAAGCAAGTAATAGATTAATAATTAGGGGAATAGCATTGATAAGCCTTTGAATTCTGCATTTATCATTGGCTGTCTATAGTAGTGGTCGAAATAAATTTGATTTATACTAGAAGGAAAAAAGGAGAAAGGTTTTCACTAGAGCGATCATTAGCCCTTCGACTGTTTGAAGCGGGAAGAGCTTCTATTCAAAAGTATTTCTCAAATTTCATTATGCTAAGCAAGATTGCGACGAAAGGCTTATATGAAAAGGAAAATGATGGTTGCAGAAAAAATGCTTCTTATATTCAATCTAGTCCAAGCATCTGTTAGAAGGATCAGCATTTAAGAAGCACATGCCTCCGCAGTCATTGAATTGTATTGCAAGGAAGTATTTCTTGAAACACATTATACCTTTTGACTATTTTTCCTTTATAAAGGTTCATTTGCAAAAAATAGGTGAAAATATAACAATGATATACAATGATATATTAGTGTTATATAAAAATTAGTATTCTGCAGGGTATTAGCTATGAGTTTTACAGTAGCGTAGAGGTAGGAGGCACCATTCTGATACGGTGACCACTCACCGTTTCTTTTCTTTCTTTTCTAAGTTTTGTAAACAATTTCTTTCATCCCTGTAATAAAACCGGTGAATTGAGAGCAGGATGTTTTAGAATTAGAATTAAAAAAATAAGTAGCCAGAGTCGATATATAATATTACTATTAATATTACTACCCGTATATTTGTTTAATATATTTCCAAAAATAGATAGTAATAGCAACAACCCTTACTAACTAAAAGGAATTGGGTGTATCAAACGTTTTTGTAGTATTATGATCTATTTCTGTGGTGCAACTATTTATTTTTGTTGTGTACGCCTTTTTTATTTCTCCTACCGTTGGTGTGATATAAGTCTTTTATGTCTGAAGGCTTGTTGATAATATGCCGGATTTGTGAGCGAGGTTGGTTGTGGATCTTTTTAAAAACAGTGATCAGGCGTGTCACTGTAAATCATGCATCCATTTATAATTTCGATAAAATTGCTGCTTTATTTTTAATTATAAGTTGAAATTTCCGAAATTTAAGATATTTAAGTATATCTTTGTTATCATTAGAATTAAAAGGGTGATTAAGGTCGTCATTCTCTTCTTTTGGCTCAAAATTTGGTAAAGATCCTCGCTTTAAAGCTGTTGAGAAAATGCGTGATCGTGAAGACCTTTTCAATGAGTTTGTTGGTGAGCTGCACAAAAAGGAGAAGGAAGAACGGCGGGAGAAGAAGGAAAAGGTATGGTTTCCTGTTTTTTTGTTCACATGTCATTAAGATTTT
>KN716270.1:95819-116264 GCA_000816705.1 Dictyocaulus viviparus | reverse complement strand
GGTTCCGTTGGGTGGAAATCCGTTTTATTAGTTTTTCTTAAATTCGGGGTTCTCAAAACGACAGGAAAGGGGTGTTGTTATTGTCTTTAATTAGTTTTCCTGTATGAATCTGAATACGTATAGTGTTTAGCAGATACATATAGGTTTGTCATCGCACATTTCAAGCAACATTTCTTATGTAACCGCTATGGATCATGATAGGTTGTAATGGTAATGCAATCGGTAGCACGACAGATCGAATATCTGAGGATGCGGGTTCTAGTTCCACTTGATGTTTCAGGTTTTCGCGATGGACTCAGTGTCTCCTTAGGGATATTTTTACGCTGTTATCTCGCCAGTAAACTGGAAGTGTGTGCAATCAGACATCAAAAGGAATGCACTTGAAATAAGCCGGAGGTAGAGAACTGTGGCGCAACACATTTTACAACTGAAAAGCATGTTACTGTCTTTTACAGCTGCTTGCTTGCAAAAAATCTAATGAAATTATAAGAAATTAAAATCAAATGAAATTCGTTCAGGAGATTTTGGACGAAATAATTGCTTTTAACTCAGAAAACATTTGATATTGTTCGAGTTGATACTGAATGTTTCTGACGTTGTTGTGCTTCAGTATAAGTCATTAAGGTTATTCTCGCGAAACTACACATGGATGACAAGAAAATGATTGCTCTTGAGTCAAAGTGCCAAGGATTACACATTGCATGATTTACATTTTGCTACAGGTGTTACTTACCTATAATCCGAGTTAATTTACTCACCTGATAAGCCAATGTTTTGTCAGAGAAGACAGTTTTAAATGAAGTAGGTGCGCTCGTTGTAGCTGAATTTAGATCGGTTAAGATTTAAATAGAGTAAAATTATGACACATATTGCATATTGTATTTTTTTAAATACATAGACATTTTAAATTATGTCGACTTAAGATCTCACTGTCCTGCAAACAGTGGTAATTGGCATAATTTGTCAAATGGCCTGCGCAGAAAAATGTGGCAATGTTGACTTATAAGAAAATATGTACTAGGAGCTAATGGAGTTTTCTTCTTTTTTTGCGCATGAATAGAACAACTATTACACCAGTGCACGGGAATGATGTAAAATATGAAAGAAAACATTAAAAGAAAAAAAAGAGGAAAAAGGAAAAAGTCTAAGCTATTGTATGATTGTATAACAATCAGGACGTAAGGCATAGAAGCAAGATATTGATAGCTTGGATGTGGTATTTGTGCTGTTAACGCATCAAAATAAGTGATGGAGGACGTGGATTGCTTTTGTTATGTCGAAACTCCACAAAACGTTAACAAACGAAGTTTTTGGGAGGCGAAATCAGATATGTTGAGCTTCGTCGTTTTAGCCATGTTTTAGTTGTCCACAACACTTGAAAGTCGACAATGATCCGAAATGACGTAAGAGAATATTGAGTCCAATGCACAAACATATACAAAGTATGCTTGCGTAAGCTCACTTGTTCGCATAAGAACTGTGTCCTGAATGTTAACTCAACCGAACTCTTACAATCGAACTGCTGACAGAAATATGAGAGACGAATACAATCTTATATAATAAGCAAAATTTGTGTACAATTTGGGATAGGTTGGCAAGAGAGAGAATATCCTGCTTCGTTGTAATCGTATAGCATTATAACGGTTAGAGACAGGAACACAGCATAAAAAATGATCTTCATTTCCATTGTTCCTATATGCATTGATTAGTGGTGGCGTATGGGACAGTCAAAGTAAAACCTGGTGAATAAACTAGGCTGCCTAAACGTAGAAGCACGAATCAAAAATTACTGATGGTCTACCAAAGTGCGACATGCTCCTTTTTTGCACTGCAGAGTGTCAGAGCAGTCTTTATTCATCTTCACCTTCATGCCTTCTTTATAATGCAGAACGCATTGATTCTCATCATTTGTTATTTGGAAAGAACACTTTATCGCACATGTAAGTTTTGTCATAAATTCCTTCACTACTCGTCATTCAAATGAGATTACAACTAAATTATACGTCTACCCTCAAGATAGGATCAACACCAGTAATTTTTATCAAAATTTTTTCATACTGAAGATATATGAGCTACTGAAGATATCCTTTAATTTGTTCAACTTGCAATGTGCTTCTGAAATAGAGAAGCTATTTTTTTTTTGTATGTGCGACAAACTAAAGTGAGACCACTTGACCATAATGATGGAGCTAACCTAGTACAGGAGACACACTAATGTCAGTCCTACTACGTGCTTTCATTATACACCGCTATCAGCATTGTTCTGCACTAAAGGTGAATACTTGTCTAACACTAAATAGGAAGAAAATGTACCGTTGAGCGAGAAAAAGAGATAAAGCAATGTGTGATAGAGACTTCGAGAATGGCAGGAAAAATAGGTTTTTATCCTTATTTCATTAAATAGCTAAGATCTCCTTGTGGATAAACGTGATGAGGGCACCTGAAGTGCTTAAGTTTCCTGATTATGATTATTAGAATGCAAATAAAACGCGACAACTAAGAAATACTTGAAATTGATGCAACCCTGAGTGGTTTCTGATTGAACTTACACTCGTTTTAGCACCTCTTTCAGTATCATAATGAAACATGTTTAAGCTGGATTAGCACATATGTGGGATAAAAAGATATCTGGATCTCTCCTTACAGTCTACGATCTCAAATGGAATTAATTGTCTTGAAATATTCAAAATTAACGTATTTTGGAAGAAGTTGGTAGAAGATTATTGATCGGTTTGAAATTAATTAAGCAATCCGCTCATGTGTCTGCAATCCTTTAACTACTCCTAATAAACGGTTTTATTTCGAAAATGCTTTTCATGTATTGTTCAAAGTAATCGTTTTGAACGACCTTTGTTGAGAGCTATTCTAATAACTTACTCATTCCAAGGTTGTTATCTGCATGTGATAAACGTGCATCCTCAGTACGTCCGAGATTGTATTGATGCTTGGAATTATGTGGATTTGAATAGGGCATGCTCACTATGCCTTCTCTGAGTGTTTCTGATTTCTTATCCGATGCAGATGATGTGGAGCTAACGTAGACGATATCGGAAATAGTGGAATCAGTTTTTGGGAAACGATGGAGTCTCGGTATATTGTTTTCGTTTTTGATGCTGTTATAGTATTCATCAGTTGATGTTGCATACGACGGTGATCTTGGAGAAACAAAGAAGTTTGGTTCTGGAATTTGTTTATAGGAAAAAGGATGATGATGAGCAAAAGATTTTACAGTGTTCGATTTTCTACTTTTTGAGGAACTTTCTGACGTCGTCTCACTCATTGCTGAAAGCCGTGGCAGCTGTTCACAAAAATCGATGTCAGTTTCTCTAAAGAAAATGATAGCATTACTAACAACTATAGCTACTGTAAAGTACTTTTCCGGACTCTACAGGTTTTCATCATAATTAACTTTGTAGATTTGGTTTGTTAAGTTCACAATGAGTTAAAAGTCCATAAAATAGTGGAAAAAAAATGAATCTTAACTTTATAGTTGTTCTACTTTAGAATATTTGAGAAAATTTCTATTTACCAGAGACGCAAGGCGATTAGGTTTAATGGAACTTACGATATTATTCCTAATACCAATGCCTCATTGCAGCTAATTAACTTCGGAAAGACAGGAATATTTTCTGAAAATCATCGAATTTCGTAAGCCAAGTGTGGTGTAGAAAAATATCGTCAAGAAGAGGTCACCAATGTTTGTAGGCAGATCTCGTGCTGAATCCGTATTCAAAACCTTTTTGGTATATTTTGCTTTTTCTGAAAAATATCTTTTAAAAATATAGTAGTCCTAAGTTTGAACATATACCCAAAAAAATATCCTTAACTAAAATGCGTAGTAGGAGGTAACTTGGTGTTTCGCGTATGCTTTGCACTCGCCTTCAAGCAGGTAACTCCTTTACTCTTTCCTGACTTGATATGAAAATAATCTAAGTGGATGGCAACTCCAAGGTGAGTGTAGGGACTCGTCAGGTAAGATAGTTACATATATACCAATTTATTGAACGTGGAGGGATGGCGGGCTTGGTAGGCTTGCAGAGCGTTTGCGATCTGACTCCGGCAGGCATGTTGCCGTAGCACCTCCGCCACTGCGTCTTGATAAATAAAGGATAGAAGAGAAGAAACTAGTAACATATTCGAAACTCGAATGAATCGACCGAAAGGATTGAAAATACCATTTGTAAGATGGGGACACAGCTCTGGATTTCTGACTTAAGATATCGGATAAATTATCTCGGATTATAATAGAAACGAAATGTCAACTTACCAAATGGCAGCTTCTTTGCAGAACAGCTAGTGAGGTCGTTGTTAAGTAAAGCATATGAGCAAGTGTTATCACCCTAAATACTTACCATACTAGAAAATTTATGATATTCCCGTTCATATATTCGAGAGCTTTTGAAAATAGACTGTTCATAAATATTTTGCATCGGATTACTTCTAAACAAAAATTTTCATTAACAGTAGAAATTTTCGTCATGGTGGTAAATACAACGCTGCCTAGTCGATATGCATAGAATTATATTAATATTATATTTATTATAAAAAATAGATTGATAGCGGTCATAGAAAATTTCGTAAAAACATCTTTCTATACGAATACATTAAGGCCATTGATATGCAGGAGTCGTAATTTTTACACGTTTTCAATAATGATTTTTATGAGCTTAACGATAATATGTTGCTCATCGTTAGATATATATTTACTCCCGTAAACTAATATCAGTTGTTTCAATACTAAATTTAGCGCTTTATCGATGAGTTTCATTTCTAATCATTGAGGTAATTTCATACTGCGAATCACTTAGGTGAATATAATGATGATATGTTCAACAACAGCTAACGTCATGTGCTGGAAGCTATGACCCACTCTTTTTCATCTTCGAACACACTGCAATACGAAATTCTACTAAAAACCAAAGTTGAGTTCTGCAGTCGAATATTTCTCAACGTGTCATCATTCACTTTAGAATATTTACTTATCACCGTTACTGTAAAGTGGCTGTTGAAAATTTTAATTCTCATTAAGTTGAGGAAGCTATTCAGTGCATGAATAAATACAAAACTCTAAAATTATTCTTTTGAAAATATGATTTATTAAGAGAATAAGTAGAAGATGCCAAGAAACCTTACTAGTTATCCTATTCAATGTAATTAGCAAGTCCCACTTTAGTGTGATTAGTTTCAGCGACACCTCTGAGTGTGAACACTCACAGTGGATTTCATTCCATCACGTTTAATGTATTCTCGCTTTTATTTTACTTTAACCATGTTGTAAATTGATTATATGCATGCATAAGCATAAATTTTTTCATTTGAAAACTAACAAGATTTTTGATATCCTTACAGCCGCAAGCAATGGTAATAGACGATGGTCGAATAACTGCAGAACAACATCTCGTTCTGAAAAAAACCAGAAAAAATCAATCGTTCTTAAAACTACTTTCTCAATAAAATAGAGATATCGTAAATTTGTGAGTGCAATGGCGCAGAGGTGTATGTGCCATAGTGAAACGCAGGTCCAAATCAGTTTGCGGCCCCTCTTAGGCCTACAAAGCACGCCATCTCTCCGCAGATAAATCCGGATAAGTAAATTAGCACTGGCTTGGTGAAAAGTGGTCAATTTCAATCACTGGGTAGACCAGGCTTGTGTTCAATCACCTTCATGTTATCTAGTTGAACAGGAATGCGTAGGCGTATCCTACCACAGAGAATTGATCAACACCATAGCTTATCTTATATTAACGGAAGGGTGGACAACATGGAATAAGTTTGCATTCCACCTCAAGTTGCCCACTACATTTATGATTTGCTATATAATTCCAATTTGACACCCACCTTTGTGTTGGTGGATATGGAGCTTGGCTTAGTGCGCTCTGAAAACGATGTAACATTGTTGAGAGAACGTAGTTAAAAACAATTAACGAGATCATACTTGTCCGGCACTGTTGTAGAATTCCATATTAGTGCTGAATGGTTCGTGAAATTTGAATTGGTTTTGTGGTTTGTGTTGAATGCTAAAGTGCATATAGGAAATCGGTCAAATTGGATGCTTTCACCTCAGAATTTTATAGTAAGCATGTGTTAAGTGAAAGACAATGTGAAGATAATCATTTGACATAATGGTAGCAATAAATATAATCAAATGCTTTTTCTATAAATATAATTTTGAAAATGAATAAATTATTAACTACACAGCATCAAAATAATGAATTGTAAAGAATCTGTTTGCTTGAAGCTACTGTTGGTATTTGTTACTTTATTTTTATTGCAATGCACACCACTGCGCTTTAATCTTTCATTAAAACTTTTGGACTTGTGTCAGACTTGTATAATAAGCTTAGTTGCATTAATTTGATATCAGTTGTTTATGCATAATTCTAATTAGTAGCGATGTTCTGCGGTTTTGAGTTTGCAGCAAAGCTTGTAAGCTTAAGAGTTACTCGAACATGAACCTCACAGAATTTCGATTGTACTACATGCCACCTATTGACTACCAAATTCTTTATCATTCGACCATCCTGTAATCCCCAATTTCTCTTTTTGTGGCAAACGTTAGACCGTAAAATATCAATATTGCTCCATTTTAACTCGTCATAGCTGGAGGTGAGTGAAAATTAATCGAAAACTATCGCAATTGTAGATGATAGGTAGCAACGTTGTTTATACGTTATCAGCATAACCGTGAAATAATTCTTTCTATGTTGGATGTCGAAGAATTCTCTTATTGTTTGAACCATCGAAACAGATTGAGACGGGACTCTTTCAACATTTCAGGTGAGTATTGTAAGGGGTCTCGCTTTGTGTAACTACTGAATTAAGTAAAGTCTAGCCTAAATTATACTATTCGCAACATTGTTGTTTGACCATTAATTTCAAAATACGATCAGAAGCATGAATTTAAAGAATATTGATAATCCTGTAGTTTTCAACGGACGTTAACCATTTACGTACGTCGCGAGATCAGCACGTTGTCTCAGTTGCAAATAGTCTCAAAGTCTATTAAGTGACATAAAAAGAAACAGAAAAGTCTAACATTCAACACCAAGAAGAAGAAGCTTTCCAGAGGTTGCTATCGTCTTCACTAGATAGAATTGAATATTCAGTTTGTATAATTTTAAAAACAATACGTGGTAACTAAGTAATATTACATTGTCAACTGAACTGCTTTTGCATTTGAAGCACCACGTTGGTTAGTAATAGTGATGATATCTATCACATCCGCAAGAAGAAGGTAACATCATATTGATTAGAAAAAAACGACAGAAGTTCTCAGTAAAACTAGGAACGCATGTCCATTAGTGTATGTCATAAACTATGTGCTAGTAGATTAGAATGAAGTGAAGAATTTACAAATATTTATTCTGTCAAACACCGTCACTTACCTATTAATTGACATAGCTATAACGTACGAATAGAAACCACATTACCATCCAAATTTACCAGATTCAGAAGAGCTAAATCCAGAAATCACTGATGAGGACTGAATGTTATTCCCCAGTCTAGAATATGAAAAACTCAAATGAGATTTGATAAAATTAGTCACGGCACATTCAGAATCTCTATAAACCTACATGTTAGGACCATTCTGGAATGTGTGATTGCACGGTATCCGAGCTGGAAATAGTGCGTTGCTCATTTTAAAAAAAGCAGCGAGGTAAATGAGTTATACAAGATGTTTTATATTCATCTGTATAATCTAATAAGGAATAAGTGAAAAAAGTTGGATGTGTTGTATTGGAAATGTATTCACCAGCACGAGACATATTCATGTAATGTTAGAATATTGTGAGGCAATTAAAAAAGCGTTGCGTAGCACACTGGTTAAACAGCAGCACCATGTACAAAGATTCAACAGTTTTCTTCACCACACCATAATTTATGAGCCTTTGATTTCCCCGTTGCTTATTGTGAAGTTCAACTGGTATTATGTTGAAGAACATTAGGGCATGGTAAGTCATATGCAATAACGCATAATTCATCATCGAACGGGGCAAAGTAAGGCCAGCTGAAGAAAATCGGATGTAGCAGTGTGCCGACTGTCGGAGATTGAACGGAATAAAAAGAGCAAACGATTATTGTCCGTTTGTTTGAAAGAGTAAAAAATACAGTAATATTCATTTAGAATTAATATTCTTAATATACCTAGTTGTAATGTATCGTTGAATTTCGTCATCGAATTTCGATTGCTATCCAAGAAGTTACATTTGTGATTTATCTAAATACATGATGGTTTTATTATATTACGGAAGAATGATGAAAAAATTTCATAGTAATCTTCGTTGAATCATCACTCACAAGATTTCTTGATGATCCTTCGCAATCTGCTTGAAGCGCTCCATTAGTCTTCATAGTATTGATGAAACAACAATTATTTCTGAATTTGCATAACCGTTACGTGCTATATATCATTCATTATGATATTTTTTTATGATTGTATTAATCATCTACTTAGTCTGTTTTCTAAATGTTTATTTTATTTTCATTTTCATTTTTTTCTACTAAATCGTAAAAATAGTCCAGTGGCATTCTGTTTGCGCTAGCAATTCATTGAGCATCCTGGTACCACTCCGAAACTTTTACAAAGAAGTCTGAGCACTGAGTAGGTGGCCTTCTCGCACGATTGATGTCCAATAGAATCCATTCATTAACAGCTCGTGTCCACCGGTAATCATTCATGCGCATCACGAGTCCAGCCTACCTAATCTTCGTAAGCTTGGCGTGTACGACTGCGTATCTAATTTTTGATCGCTGGCATAGGTCAAAACTTCGTACTCCCTCTTTCACTTCTGTAATGCGAGAAATCCCAAGCGTTACCGTTTTGATACAGTGCTGGATTGCAGTCGGTGAACCTTCGTCCTGCTTTTACTTTAGAAGCATATACATAAGCAGAAAGAACAACAGTGTCAAAAATTTGGGCTCGATACTTTGTTTTCTTTGCTTTTTTTACTACATCTCTGATACTTGTATATGTTCTCCAAATCGCTAGTTTCCTTTCCTGGGCCATGACGCTACGGAGTTGGTCTTATAGACTTTACGAACTAGATACACAAAACTAAAAACATATTCATTTTTCAACGTTGTTTTCTTAGGATTTATTTCGCTTGCTCAATGCTTGGTGTATTAATCACGATATCATCGGCAAAGCGAAGATGATGAAGTTGTGCACCGTCGATTTTCATCCCCATATCGTCCCATTCTAATTTTCGCATGATGTTCTCCAGAGTGGGTTTGAATAGCTTTGGCGAAGTAGAATCGCTTTGTGAAACCACTCCTTTTGTGTTGATGATTATATTTTTATTAAACAGGTCAATTTTGATAATAAAATTGTTATATAAATCACGAAGATTCCTTACATATGAAGTGGAAAGCGCTAGATTAATCAACGCTTCAGTGATCGCTTCTGTCTGGATACAATCGAAATCTTTTCTCAAATTTTTCAAGATGACACATATACTAATATACTAATATTTCTATGAGTCTTGTAATTATGTGAATATGGTAATTCGTGGTAAACGGGTGTGAAAAGCTTATATACGAACGACAACAGACAGATTGGGCGATAATTGTCAATGTCGTGAAAGTTTTGCTTTTGTGCAGCAACGCGGTTATGGTAGCTGTCTACTGATATTGCAACATTAAATTCTATTAAGTGTAAGGAATCGAGTCAGTGTTTCAATGAAATCTCTTGGGTAGATTACTCAGATTTCTTGCTTTAATCCTCTCTGCTCCTCGAGCTGTACGGTTTCCTACCGACGAAACGTCATGTCGGACTTTGGAAAAGAATACTTTCGTCACAACATATTCGTTTTTTCCTTGTTTAAATAGAGGTAGACGAATGTAACTATCGAAGAGATCCGACTAGTAATCGTAGATGATCTTCTTCATTGCCATTTTAGAGACAAGTGTTCATTTCTGACGTTGGAGGGAAGTCACTTGATTCTAAGCTTTGCGATTCACCAGCGATCCTTTCCAGTACCTTCTCAGTCTTTCTGTTGCGTTATTCGTCACTTCTGCTCTTCTCCTTTTGAAATCTTGATTTATCGCTAATCTTTAGCGTTGCATAAGTTCGGACGTTTTTCGTTAATTATCTGCGGATTTAACTGTTCCAAGATTGCGTATGAGCTCATGGCATTTTTTTACTTTGTTGTAAAGGTGCAGAGTTAGCCAGTCATATTCATCATCAATGCTATCAATAATGGAATTTTTAGGGAAACTAGCTAGGAAATTACATCAATACCAGTTTATTAAAAATTCGGAGTTTTGTTTGTTTTTTTTTTTTGAGACTTGCAGCTTTCTTTCCTATACGCATAATGAAGCCTCGGGATTATGAAAAAACAATAGATCGTCTTGTTTGCATGACAAACTCAAATAGGCACTTTTCTTGTTTATTCCGTTTGAGTACGTGAGTTTCAATGTGACGTTCTTCTACGGCTCCTTTTAGTGTTAAAATCACCAGAAATTACACTAATAAAATGTGTAATATTCTCTGTCGAATTTTCCAAGTCCTTATAAAATGCTTCAACTTCCTCTTCACGGTAGTCTGATGCAGGAGCGTAAATGATAAAAGTAGTCAAGGCTGATATTGGACCACGTCTTTTTAATGGTATGCGTACGTGTGTCGTAAACAACACGTAGTGGTGGGTGTCTCCTTGTTTCGGCTACCTCAATGATGTCGTATCTCATTTCCTTAGCATGCGTCAGAAGTCCTTTTATGAAGAATTCTGATGCAGACGCTCGTGGTCTGTATGTACAGATTGTCACGTTAATCCATCCACGTTATATATATCCATTCACCTTAAGCCTGAAATTTTAGTTCCCTCTCCATATCTCCTCAAATCGACGGTATTGAGAATATATATATGGTATTTGGTATATTTGGTATATATAGACTTACTATTTAGAAAAGATTATTTTTATTATGTTTGTGAAGTAAATATGTAAACATACATTATTGTGTTCGGTGAAATACAACACGAGGGAATAGATGAGGATGACATGATGGGGAGCTGCAAAAAACTTCTGCTTATTACTATTATTATTATTATTAATATCATTAATATTGTTAATATTATTATTACTATTAAAAATGATTCAGTTACATCATTCGTTGAACTGCGATAAAATTTATGATATTCATCTCGACCTTTTCATCGGATTTAGCATTTTTTTTTTGAAATATTGATTGTATGATATGCAAATGACTCCAATGATTTCAAGGAGATTTTCTATTATCTGTAATTTGCATAAATGCAATCATCATAAATCGAAACTTCTATCGATGTTTTCCAAACTGTCACCTGATTGTTCTGATTACAAGCATTCGATTGAGTTGAGAGAATGTTGGTGAACAGCTTTTGACGAAATGAAGGAATACTGAAAATTGTCATATAGAAAACTATTTGCTAGGTAGATCATTCAACTTCTCCATCGTTAACGCTGTATTATAACCGTATTTTTTACTTCACATTAATAATTTGGATAGTGCGACACAATTCAGATCATTTCACATCCATACCGATTCATGCTCTTCTTTTACGTCACTAGGTTTTCTGTGGGTATTTTTGAAAAGGTTATCTGCAATAGATACGTAATTGTTTGCAACACGGTCGGAGCAACTCAAAATCAACGCATAAAGAATCCAGTATCTTCCCGAAATGAGTACACTCATAGATGTAGAGGATCGGAAGATTTCTATACGACAAAATATAGAGGACTAAATAATTATAAATGATGAAGATATGAGAACACTCACTAACAACGAAATACCTACCTTTTACTTATTTTTCTGTTTTTATTTTATTTTAATATTTATTATTATTTCATAGAAAATGGAAATATCTTACGCCTGTAACAATTGTACCTTCAACGGGTGACTAACATTTGGTGATTCAGAAAGCGTTAGAATATTTCAACAATCAATTTCGTAATTTCGATTTTTTTTTCAACAATTTCGTAATTGAGTTAAAAATTATCTAAGGGATAAGACCGTAAGCTAATTTTGATTTGGTGAGGTTTGATAATTATTGGTATTGATTAATCCCAGTAGGATAAGTCTAAGCATTCGTCTTCTACGTGATGTCGTGAAGGTTGCATACAATTGTAATCTATAAAATGATTTAAGGTTAGCAATCTTTTAGTAAGCTTAGCTAGTTTAGCTGTTTATCTTCCAAGATTTTCCAGTGGCAATTCACTTGTCATGGAGTGTTGATGACGTTCCACATAAGATATCTAATACTTAGGCATCATTCATCTGGCAGCAATGTTTAGTTTTTCGTGTATGAATGATAAGCTGATGCAGTCGGAAGATGCATTTGGAAATCTTAAGTAGAAGAAATTTCCGGAATGAAATCAACTGACCAGGGCAAAACAGCTCCTCCAGCTTGGGACGATGATGAGTAACAGATGAAAAATCATGGAGTAATGTTGGTATAGTCGGAAGAGAATTTCTAATCGAAAAAAACATACCATGGATTTGTGAATGAACATCGACTGAAAAACTACTTTGAATAGATAAGTAATCAAATTTCAAGCAAAAATTTGCTTAAAAATTGATGCCTACCATTGTGTGAGTGGAGAATCCGATGCTGTCGTGCTGAATAATAAAAATTTTATAATATAACCTTAAAAGAAAATATATATTCAATGGTGATGTTTAGTTTGTACATTCAGTTTATATTCTCTAGTGAATTGAGCAGCGGATAAGATGATCAGTTTGATGACTGAATAGGACTGGTACCCTCACAGAATTCGTATTTGATAATCACTCAACAGAAAAGCCTTAGTGATAACAGAGTGAATCCATTCTGGCATGTGCTGTTAGAGAAATCGCCAGCAACGATTCAGAACGTTCAATGGGTGTGAATATTTATAATCTCTCAAAATTTGTAAATGAATACATTTTACAGATTTTTGTCGTTTTTTAAATTGTAGTACTAAGCCGTTAATGCCTTTGTAGCATCATGAACCTATAAAAAAGTTCAACCTCTGAATACAGCAAATATGGTAAATCCTATACTTGACCGTGACTAGGCATTGAATATCATGTGAAATTTTGAGGAGAATTTTTCACTCTCATAATATATAGTAAAAATTTTGTTATTATGTGAGGGTATTCTATTCATTAGAAGCTTCCGAATAATTCTATTTCAAAGCCTATTTTCTTATTAGCGAACGTTACGCCACTAATGCATGAGACTTCTGCCTGATTTAAAATGTAAATAAAATGTTTTTATATGCAATATATATAGTAACAAGCTAACCATTTTCTGTTGTTACAGCGTAAGGGCTGATTGTATTGAAAATGATGCTGAGGATTGATATGAGGTACTGAAAGGAATGGTTTCAGAAGTGGCGAGTTGTTGCGGACTTCAGGAGAAACTGTTTTCAGCGATTTTTCGGGATAAGAAGGATTTTCGTTTGATGATAGAAAATTATAAAATGGCAATGATGTTGCAGGATAGTCTGAAACAGATGAGAACGTAACAGCATTCGGTAATTCTAGATCACTTTCTTCTGGCTGCAGTGGGAGGTTATGAATTAATGGAATACCGTTATAATCAAAAGAATGTGAAGGTCTCCATTGAAATGATGGTGTGTATGTGGATAGTGATGGAGAAGAAGGTGTACTTGTATAATCAGGAATATTAACGCTAAAAGAAGGAAATTGAGGAAGCCGTAAGGCTGAGGTCGGTGATGAATCTTTCAGATTTTCAGGCTGTCTGGCAAGAGAACGCAATGGTGGACTTGAGGATTTAGCGAAAGTTGAAAATCCCGGAGGCCCTGGTGGATAAAGGGGTTGGATTGACTTAGATGAATAATTATCTCCAGTTCTGTTATCACAGCTTGCGCATTTGCAACAATCTGAAAATGAAGTATTCATAAGCAATCAAAAGATAAAAAAGAGACGTAATTTTGAATGTTTTTTATTTGAACGAGTCATAGTTTTTAATCGCTTTCGTTTATTATTTATTTAACATTCTGATTATTACTTAATTAATAGAAAGGATAACTCCAGTCGAGTCAGTCAGAAACATTAAATGCTACTTTTCTTTGACGTGTCATACATTGAGTTTTTGTAAGTTGTATTTGAAATTACATACTGCCTTTATTTTCCTGTGGACCATTTGAACCATACCTACTAAGAGTACAACAAGTGCACTGCTTGCATTGAAGATTCTAAAATTTTCATTCGATTTGATTCCAGTAAACACGAATTAGTACGGTATCAACTTTGAAATCACCAACTGCATAGCGATAATAGAACTGTCGTGTAACTCAAAGAGAAATGAGTGAATTAAAGCAAAATTTTCACTTCGCATATTACTCTATCGAGATTTTCCTCATGCATTTACCTCCTATTTTTCACTACTACTTGCGTCATTAATTACAGCGTCCACAGCATTTAACAAAGTAAACATAAGAATTTCGAAAACGCTCAATTTATCTCTGTATATGCAGTGTTTTTTTTTGATTATATTAATTTAATGTAATGACCAGAAGGGGCGCAGTTGCTCAGTGGTGGAGGTGCCGCAGTGACACGCCGGCCCAATCAGTTTGCGGCCGCCCTCAGGCCTACCAAGCCCGCCATCCCTCCGGGTTCGGTAAATTGGTACTAGAGGAGTCTGGGTAAGATAACTGGCACTGACTTGGTGAAGGGTGGTCAACTCAAGTCATTGTATAGACCAGGCACGCATTCAACCACCTCCACGATATCACGTTGAACATGAATGCGTTGACGCATCCCGCCACAAAGGATTGATCAACGTCAACAATTATCCTATTATTATCTTATCTTAATGACCGTTATTCTATCGCGTTTTCATATTTATTATTCTTAGTAATAAATCTGCTCACCATAATGTTCTATTGATTCCGGCAAAATTTACGATAAAAACAGATTGAGTTTATAATCTTCTAAATCGTGATGTGAAGTGATGGCGAAACACTTCTACTTTTTATACTTTTCAAAATCAAAAAAATAGACTTTATTATGGTCAAATAAAATGCACTGTTCAATTTCCACACGAGAATAAAACATTATGTTTAGTGCTTAGACTATGAGACTTAGAAGAAGAAGCTAACTCAATTAGCAAAAGTATAAACTTCAATCAATTTGAGTATCGCTTTAGTGGCTTAGCTCTTATTTCTATCTGTAGCTTAGATCTATTTGCTAAATTTTCTACAATCAAACACATGAAAATATAACCCTTTTCCTCGTACAGCTAATGTATTGAATTGAGTAATCTTATATGTATCCTTAACTATAATTTCAATAAAATAACTCACTCCTCGCCTTATTGATGGTGGACCGATTGGTTTAGCAAGCTGAGGTTTTGCTTGGACCGCAGTGTACGGTATTACAGTGTACTGTGGTGGCCGTGACAATATAGGTAAATTTTGTGTTTGTTCGTAGCTCCAGGAGGCTGGTACAAATTGAGGATCAGCACGAACATAATGTAGAACGTGCGAAATAGCTGAACAAAGTTTTTCATTAATAATATTATATATTTTATAAGATATTTCGCGACCATTATGAGATTATAAATTTCATCTTGATCGCTTCTCAGCGGATAGCTGATCTATGAATTAATAAGCATATGAAGCAGATATCGTGTCAAAAGTTGATTTTGTAATATTTAAATGTACAAAGTAATCATTGATAGTTTATCATCCCCGCGATTTGAATTTGTTATCATTAAAAATTAATATGTTGAATTGGATACTTGTACATTTTCACCACCTTCACGCATTGTTGAGGCTTTGAAAATTTCAAGATAACAATAGCTATTCTGTAATTCTGAACCCGTTTTAGGTTAGCACATTTTGAGGGTGGTGGTTCAATTTGCGCTTCCTCTCACGTTTCATTCTATAGCTTGTTGTGCTGGGGTTATTAGTCGTCGTCTCTTCTTATTACAAGATTAGCTTATCTATGCTTCGCTACTAAAGCGTATTTTCTGGATTTCGTGAGCGAGATATGTTTCCACAGGCTTGCGATTGTGAAGACTTGCTTCACATTGTGTTTGCCGGTGATATTTAAGAAAGCAGCGCTCAAACGCTTTGTGAGTTGTTTTTAGTAATGGTTGAGTTACCAGCTCATGTTTCAGGCTCGTATGAGAGCGCTAAGAAAACTGTAACATCAGTGACGTTCACCCCTATTCAATGGTCCACAGCTGGTTTTTATTTAGGAAAATTCGAGTGAGTTCAAAACTACATGGAGCATTGATCTTTTCAAGTCGGGTGTTCTTTAATTTGACAACGATGTCCATATGGAATTTCGTTTTGATCGTTTCTACTATGAATACATACATTTCTTCTTTTGCATTGATGACATATTTCGTTTTTTAACCCTTGGTTGAAGCGAATTGCGGAAAACGATTCAAATTTAGAATTTATAATTCAAAATTCAAATATTCAAAACGAATTCAAAATTACGACAACTCGATTGTTGATGCGAAATTACTAGAGATAAAGCAAAGACACAAACTCGTTACAATCGTGAATATGACAGCCTCATAAATGATGTGTATTTCCATATCTATTTTGAAATAACCACGTTTCGAGCTTAATGTAACTCCCCCGAAAGGGTCAAAATCATGAAGGACTTAAGTGTCAATCATATTAGGCTATGTTTGATTTGCATTGTAATCCGAATTTCTGCATCTTCTTTTACTATCTTCTCTTAAACTGTAGACATCTTACATCATTAGCATATCTATTCGACTCAATAGATACGTTAACGATGTAAGCTTTCCAATATTTCAATGAAAAACCACTAACAGATTAGCAGCAGTCAATAGCATATTTCTTCATTGTTACTTTAACAAGCGAAAAAAAGTAAGCCAGCTTAACAGAAAGAGTCGAAAGAAAAAAAAGGAAGGGAAAGAGAAATTCTTGCAGATGTAAAATTGTATGCTCACAATTTGCGAAGCAGTTTTATGATTGAAGCTTACGAAATTATGCTATAGAGTAAAATTTACAAAAATTTCTTCGCAGATATTTGCTCTGCAAATCTGTCACCGACGATTCGACGACATTGAACTCGTTCAATTATATGAACTAGATTTTTGCATGGACGGAGTTTCGTAACTCGTAGAGTTTGTCACTAAATTTATTTCATACGAAAGACATGCGAAAAATACGAAGTGCTTAAATCTACATGAAAATTATTATAAGAGCGTTTTAGTACCTTACTAATGTTTCATTTGAATCGTTTAAGGCTATCAAATGTCGAACGGTTGTTATATTATTCAATGATAAAATATATGCTATTAACTCACTGATGCATAAGAGACGAAGCGGCGAAAAATTCAGAATAACAGTCATCAAAGTTGAATCAGAATATGGATGAAAAGAAATTTTTGTAGGGCTTTCATGACAGTATTTATAGTACGTTAAATGTGAAAGTCGGGAACGAACAATACAATAGCATTTGAGTCAGAAGCGGATCCAACATGACAAACAATACTCGCACTACAGAATACGACGGCGCGATGGTGGCACGACGTCGGAAAAATTTCGGAAATGGCAAGAAATTGTATTATAAACGTCAAGAAAGGTTATATGTTCACGTAGAAGACGGATACACCTACCACCTCAAAAACAGTCCTACTGTTAAAAATCCTTCACAGATAAAGCCTAATCATACAATTAGATAAATATTCTTATATTAATAATATAATCAATAGTCTTAATTATACGAGTATATAGTCCCAATGTTGTTTAATTTTCACCTACCTGTAGTAAACGAAATTGTATTTATTCATTCCTCTTCCTTCATTTGAATCTAAGCTTTGTTATTCATTGAGTTTTTGCACTACGTTTTTAGCTCAGAAAATTCTTTTATAGTTTATAAAATGGACACTGATGCTAGGGGTTTTCTGAAAAATTTAATTATCTTATCGATTTTTTCAAGTGTTTCTACTAACTAAAGATAAGCCTTGGTCTTGATTCATCCCTTGTAGTGGATGTACTATCACTTTCGGGTTTAACGAGATATCGTGAAGGTGAATCAAAGCGAGCTTATTCTGTACAGTGATTTTAGATGACCATTCTTAACCAAGTCGGTACTATTCACCTTAACCGAACTTCTCTGGTACGAAATCAACTGGTCTCGAAAGGATAGAGGGCTTGGTAGGCCTGGGGTACGGCCACGAACTGATTCGCACCTGCGTGTCACTGTGGCACCTCCACCACTACGCCACTGGTCTCCTTTCAGTGGAATCACGTACTACTTAATTGTGTTTCAAAAGTAAAACACAGCACAGTTATGTTGCTAATTTACAAATTTTTCACATTAGCTATTTTTTCAATGTGTTCTTGTGCAGTAAATTCCATCATTGCTTAGATTTCAACTTAGGACACTATAAACATTATTCGCTAACTAACCTATCATAAGAAATGTGACGTAGACTACCTCGTCTTTTCAATTGACTGCCAATGACAAAGTCATTAACAACAACATTATTTTATTCATTGATTTATCACTCATTTTTAAACGATGTATACAACGAACGAGAAGCGATGAACTCAAGGAAAAAACGTCCCCTGTGTTGTTATACTACAGTTACATATGTATGGGTTGAACTTGATATCAAAATGTATTTAGCAATCAGTTGAGTCTTCCGCAACAGTATTGCCTGAAAAGCTATCAATAGTGAATTGTCCTCACCTATTGATGATGTTCGACAAGAATACTTCCAGCAGAGTTGTTGTTACCACAACATATCAAGTAATTCCATGAGGGTGAAAGTGTTATAAATTAATAAGCACTCTACTGTGACACTATGTAATTTTTACGAGAACAACTATATACCACTCAATTTGCTCAATGCAACGTAACTGACATGTTAACGGAATAGTACAGTTCAGATAACTACTTGGAAATATTAGGTAAATCATTGGATGATTGCAGAGCGGTGACCTCGATAGTGAAAGCGGTAGCACACCAGACCGGACTGAATCTGGAGATCTAGTATCTCAGAGGGCGCGACAATACCGGAAGATATAAACGAATGTTCAATGCATTTTAGCAAAATTTGTGATTTTTAAGAAGATCCATTATTATTAATAATAATTATTATTATTTATTATCACTATTACTGTTTCATTATAATTGAAAATTACATTATAATATAGTTACAAACCATTACAGGCTTATTGTTTATGCCTGGAGAATTTTAACACTTAAAATTCACACACAATATTGAGTAGATTATGGTTTTGACGTAGTTGATTAAACTCTGAACGTTCGTTAATTAGGTAATGAAATGTTGTTTTTGTTTTTGAAATTAAACGTGCTCAAAATGTGGCTTGAAAAATTTAGTATGAAGAGTGCAAAAACAATACTAAAACTCATTCAGTACTTTTGTATTCGTTTTCGGCATAATGTTGTCAGCAGTACTAGCAAAAAATTATCACTCTTTTGACAATCTTTTTGGTAATGATGAAGTGTTTGAGAGTTTAGTGATAACTGAGAGACGATTTTGGGAGAATTTTGCAGTAGATCATTCAGTAGTGAGGAACACGCACTATACACCATACACCAACAGTGTGAAACTGAGAATGCAACATATACTGAAGCTTCTTCATTCTATGACTATAACGACCGCACGTTGACCCCCCTCGATGAGCCACCAGCTTCATTCAAATGACAACACGCAGTCTTAATAAAGAATTCTGGACCATGCACCTTTGACAGTCACGTTAACTTGCTACCACATCGATTGTGTAAACTTGACGATGCAAAAACCACTCTATCACAAAATTTTGGCAAAAAGAAATATAACAGCTAATCTCCAGCTGCTATTTTCGACATCCTATATACGTTGCGACTTCCGCCTTTTGTACAAGGCATTACAACCAGTCAATCAATAATGAAAAGGCGGTTCACTTCTCAGATTGGTAATCTTCAGTGTTGTTAGGCTCTCTTGACCTCACAGGATCTCGAATGGTATAGTGTAAAACTTTTTCGCCCATTATCCAAGGCTATTAAATGTTTTCGATCTCAAGAGTACCATTCATTGAACCTCTTGTGGTCGTGCCATCAGGGTGATCCTCCTTCTTCCCTTTCATATATTATTTTTATACATAATTTTAGTGGGGCGCAGTAGCTCAGTGGTGGGGGTGTCGCAGTGATACGCCGGCCCGAACCAATTCGCGGCTGCCCCCAGGCCTACCAAGCCCGCCATCCCTCCGGGGTCGGTAAATTGGTACCAGAGGAGTCTGGGAAAGATAGCTAATACTGACTTAACGAAGAGTAGTCAACTAAAGTCACTGTATAGACAAAGCACACATTCAAACACCTCCACGATATCACGTTGAACACGAATGCGTTGGCGCATCTCGCCACAAGGGACTGATCAACGTTAACAATTATCTTCCACGGATCTCCCTCGCTGAGAGATCTCAAGCCGGTTAGTCGCAAAGCTACGTGGTGCGACCAGG